>PKQL01000285.1:0-34985 GCA_002916455.1 Penicillium sp. CF05
GGGGTGGACAGGGGAATGGTGGTGCATTTGCATGTGTGGCATAGAGAGCGGTTGGCCAGGCTGCTGGGGTAGGGATTGATTATGCGGCAAGTGAGAACCAGACTGTGAGGGCATGTGTTGGTTCTGTTGCTGATGCATATGCTGAACCTGTGGCTGCCCAATGTGCTGATTTGTCTGCGCCTGTGACGGTTGATTCTGTTGGAACATGTGGAGATTCTGCTGTTGTGGCAGAGGCTGGCCTTGAAGCATCTGCGGTGGTGTTGGACAGGGCCGTTGGCGCGCCTCCTCATCAATCGAAGAGGTTGCACGGTTTAGTGCTGCCGTTGTATCTGTCCCCTCATCCAACTGAGCGCTGGCCTCTGCTTGCGTCTGATCTCCACTAGTCGCGGCCGCAGCTGCCGCAGCTGCAGCGGCCACATCAGCCTTGCGAGGTCTCCCACGTGGGCGACCCGTGCCGGGTGCCTTTGGTTTGGCCGAAGCTGGCTTCCTTGGTTTAGGCGGGGGCAAGGGTTGACCCGTTGCAGCTGCCCATGCAATTTGATCAGCCTTACGAGGACGTCCACGTTTTCGCTTCAAAGGGGTCCCGTCCGGTCCTAGAATAGGCGTCCCCTTAGTTGTGCTGTTTGGTGCGGAGCCAGGAGCAGTCGGCGTCATATTCGCAGTGAATGAAGCCTGTCCTGGTTGAGGTACTCCTGGCATGGATTCGCCGTTCTGTGCAGCCTGTGCGGCTTGCGCAGCAAGTCTGGCCGCGACTTCTTCCTTCCTAGGCCGTCCACGACGACGCTTCGCAGGCGGAGTGGCAATCTGGTCACCTCCGACTGCGGCCGCGGCGGGCATCTGCCCTTGTCCGTTGGTCTGTGTGGGAATAGTGCTAGGAACAGCCATTTGAGCATTGGGTTGGGATTGAGCATGGGCCTGGGTTTGAACAGGCTGAGCCTGAGCCTGGGCAGCCTTCTTAGGTTTCGTTTTCTTCTTCGGTACCGGACTTGCCTCGTCAGGCTTCATGACCGGGCTTTCTGTTACCGCAGGGACAACCGGTGCAGCTGGCTGGGATGAAGGCACGGCAGCCGACTGCGGTCCCTGGTAATGTTGGAATTGAGCCTGGTGCGGAGATGGCTGGAATTGCGTCTGCTGTGGCTGAGTGAATTGCGTCTGGTGTGGGGCGTACTGATGGGATTGAGTTTGATGCTGCTGATATTGAGATGGGTGGAACGGAGGCTGGGAGTGTTGGGAGAAGGGTGACTGCTGTTGGTATGGGTTGTGCGCCTGAGTCTGCTGCAATTTCTGCATCCTCTGCTGCTCCAACTGCTGCTTCTGCTGGTGCTCAAGCCGCTGCTGCTCCACCCGTTGCTGATGCTGTTTCTGTTGCTCGAGCCTCTGTTGTTGTTGCTGCTGCTGCTGCTGCTGCTCCAATATCTTTTGCTCATCCAGCTTTTGCTGTTCTAATTCCTTCTGCTGCTCAAGCCGCTGCTGCTGTTCCAAGCGTTGCTGTTGTTCTAAACGCTGCTGCTGGATTTGTTTCTGCTGTTCCATCCTTTGCTGCTGCTCAAGTCGTTGCTGCTGGAACTGCTGCTGTTGAATATGCTGTTGCAACTGTTGGTGCGTCTGCTGAGGCGACTGCGGCTGTGATTGCGGCTGAGCCTGTCGCTGCTGGTTCAAGGCAAACATTGACGGCGTCGCCATGGACGGACTGGCCGAGGGATGGGTATCCCTCTGTTGCATGCCCGCGTGAGGTAGTCTGTTCATCCCCTGCTGTGGTGAAGCAACATTCATGGGATGTCCATGAGTGAGGCCCGCTGGCCCCGGCTGCGGCCGGAGGTGGGCCATTGGATTAAACCCACGCTGGAGATTCTGCAGTCCCATAGGGTCTGGGTTGCGAGACATCAGATCCGGTGAGCTCTGCGCCGTAAACTGACCCGGAAATTGGCCAAAACTGCTGCTCGTGGGGTATCCGCCTAATGACCCCGATGTCGGGGTCATCTTGCGCATATCCGGAGATTGCGTTGCAGCGAAGTTCTGCTGAGGTTGCCCCCGGAAAATTGGCTTGTTTCCGGGGAATGGACTACTATGCTGTGGTAATGGCGGCCCCGCACCTAGTAAGGGCGACTGAGCATGCTGACGTTGAGGCTGTGGACCTAACGGATGTTGGGGTTGGGGTTGAACACCTTGATGTTGCTGCTGTTGAGGCTGCTGTGGCTGCTGAGGGTGGAATTGGTGACCACCGTAGTTCATCATTTTGACACAATTTTAGATATGCGCTCGCACTTGGCCGTAAGCGGTAGAGAATGGAGTTATCCTTTTTCGACCACGAAACATGTAAGGGCGAGAAGGGTCAAAATGATAGACAACACTAGCTTGAAAAGAGAGATTGAAATACGGAAGGACAATTTTAACCAAGACTGTCACCGATGTTGCGCCAGCGCCGCTGATAATTCTATGCGGAGAATCGCCACTTCAGTCGCGCCGAGGCCGCGTGTTTGTTGTTCCCTAAAGTAGCCTGAGGCCACAAGGCAACAAGGCAATAAATGCGACCGCGCAGTCCCAATCGGGCTTAGCGGCTACGGAGACCGAGGCGAGTCGGTCAGCGCAGTTTGAGAAAATGAGTCCACGGTCGCGCAAAGGGAGTCAGGGGAAGGGGACCAGCTGGGGGGATCCAGAGAGACAGCGTAGGTGATCCAAATCTATTTGCTACAGGCCTTAACGGATGTCAGGGCCCAGTAGAAGTAGATTGGAGATGGAGTGGATGACGCTGGGCTGGAATCCTCGATGGCGAGGGAAAAAAACATTAAAAAATAAAATAAAAAATAAAAAAAAGAAATTGGGAAAAAACGGAATTTTCAGATTCTCCTCTCCACATCACGTGATTGCCCGCTTCAATCACCTTTCTACCGACAATGTTGCAGGTAGAATAATCTATTTTCATTCATTCATTCATCTTCATTTGAAGTTATAAATGCTTCAACTTTTGAAGGACTGCACTTCCATTTCTCTCCGTAACTCCTCAATCCTCCCTTTCACACCTGATCATCTGCTTATCTTCCACAATCCTTGTAAAGTATAGAATCACACCCACAAGTACTACACAAAGTACGTGTTACCTGAAAACTATACATTATTCTGCTTCCCTAACATCCTTGCCCTCCGCTACCCGAAGATCTGCCAAACAGGGTGAAAAAAGCTTGAAACCACCCCTTTCAAAGTGCCAATACGGAACTTGATCCACAATGCAACCACAAATTGGGAACGGATCGGCATGGAATTAGCCGAGCACTATAATTGTAGATCAAGAACATCTTCGATATTATACTTCCGAGAATATTTAGGAATTCTCATGGGTGTTTTCTATTTTTGCTATTATTTGAACGCTATTTCACCATGTATGTTGTCCTTAACATAGTAGGAAGGAACGTTGTATGTAAGGTAAGATAGAAAGCACCCAGATGACTTTTTTGGTTCTTTTTTGGTTCTTTTTAGATGTCTTTTTCTTGTAAATTTTTTTCCTGTGATACTTTCATTCATGGTGTCATAGCTAGAAGGATGAGCATTAAGTATAGAGTTGTAGTTAGATATATCGGGGCTTATTACTCTACTGTGTATAATATACGAAGGCGGTAAAAGGCACAAACCGCATAGAGAACTTTGCGTATAATCAGCGGAGGTAAGTCCATACGTAAAACATATATCGGAGATAACTGGAACACGCAAAAAAAAAGCCATATATATAGGCAGTGTAATATTCGAAAGCTACAACCCCGCTCTGCCGCAAGATAGTCTTCCTGGACTTTATTAATGTCATTTTGGTAAATAAATCCTTGTCTCCATAGAGAAAAGCGTCGATTTTGGTTTGCAAAATGACAATCCTTGGCTGCTTGGACTTGTTGGGTTTTATCACTGATGTCGTCTTGATGCTCATACCTGTGAAAGCTTGGAAAAGAATGGTCAGACAAGGCAGTTTGCACACAATCTGGAGTCTGAACTAATATCTTGGCATAGTAAAGAGACCGAATATGTTCAAAGATTGCCAGAGTGTCCTGTGTCGGGCGAGAAGCAAATCGCGCAATTTTCAATAAAACAAAAAAACAAAGGCTTGTCACTGGGTATCGACCACCTCCTCACCATATGGTGTGAGAGTAATTTACGGTGGCAGAACGTCACCGTGCTCCTCCTTGAATTGAGTTGTAGTTCTTCCACATATTGCGCTAAAAGAGTCGCCATAGCGTTCCCCCTATCACCTCGCTTTCGGTAGATAGTAAATGTTCCAAATGATGGTGTAGTTGGGTCTGATAAGAGTACGACATTGTTGAATCTCTCCAAAGTTGAAATATTATACTATGTTAGATGCTAGTAGGACAAAATTCCAGGGTTGGTTATCCTACTTATATTTAGATCATGCCAAGGTCTACTGCATAATTCCGATCAGATCTCGAAGAATCACATTCCATTGTAAGTGAACATATGAGCCAGAGTTTGAATAGGTTCTCTGTATAACACCCTGAAACTCCTAAGGTTAAAACGGGTAGCTAGAATAAGCAAAGATAGACAGAGAAACGGAACAAAAAAAAGAAGAACCTGCTCCATCTTTCAACAGGAAGCATGGACCGTAGGTTTGGCCCCAGGAAGAAAGCCATGGGCTTTAAAAAAGCGCCTGTCGCGGATGCATACAAATGTCAAAAATCCAGTGAGTCCACTTGAGAAGAACGAAATTAGTGAAAAGAGCCAAATCGTTGCCTCAATTGATAATACTTACCACAGAAAGAAGACCAGTGTAGCTGCAACACCACCCAATGCCTGACTGCTCCCGGTAGTCGACCCCCTAGTACCCATGATGGTGATTACAAACAGAGCAAACCAAAACACAGTATCAATAACATTCAATATCATGTACACTTTTGTGCTTGCCCATCGTTTGAGTCGACTCATGTGAGTGGTCATTATTTGATAGGCCATGAAAACGGCCGATTTGATGCACTGCGGTCATGGGTTAATGGATTTCATGATATTAGAATATAAATGGGAAAATAACTCACCACGACAATGCCCCAGACATTAGTTCTTGTCTTCGGAGTGCCACTATCGGCAAAGCGTGCAATGAGAAGAATGAAGACGATCAAGAGCAAGGCGCCGATTATGATGTGGAGTCGGAACTTGATCACCGGGCTGTTTTGGATTGACAGGTTCATTGTTGTTATGTGTAGTTCCTCTATCGCTTTCTGTCTGATTGAATCGACACCTATGGCTTCAATATGAGGACTAACTAGTATGGCAGTTGTGGGTTCCGGGGATCTTGTAAAATCTTTAGATTAGCCTTTTGTATGGGGAAAATGGGGAATTTAAATATTCAAGTATGCATCCTAGGCCTCGTAATCGTTTAGAATGCATATTCAAGGCAGAATATTCTAAACTAATTTAAGAATAATTGTTAAGACCCTGATAAATGTTGGTCTTGGCTCTACCTCGCATTCGTATCCTTACCGGTATTCGGTAATGATCACCCACAGGAACCAAATGTTTTCGTAAGGCTTCACTTTTATTATAAACTTTTCAATTTCATATTGCCTCCTGGTGATTTCCGAAAGAACAGTGTTTCCGATTTCGTCAGAATCCACGAAGCTCTATGCCGTTCATCGTCTATTGAATGGCCGTGTGCCGGTTCCCGAAGTCTTTGGATGGCGCACAAAGTTCAACTTCTCCGGGTGGCGACTATTTCATGGACCTACCCGATCGCTTCGACTCCAAAGTCCGCTGTCATACTCTTGTCTGCATGAGGCCTCAGATTTTATCATTTCCAAGATCTGGACCGCCGTGGAGCTCACGGCAGTTATGAAGAACCACATCCTCAAGGCGGTGCAGCACTTGGGCAAGCGCTGCACCGCGTGGGAGGTCGTCAATGAACCCATCAACGACGACAGTACCCTCTCATCGAGCATCTGATACATACTTGCCTTTCAGTACGCGCAGCAGCCTGAGAATGTTAGTCTTGCAAACCGACCAAAGTGCTCAACTGAAAAATGGTTCCCATACCTGTCTGCTAACCGGAGTCGCCTCGGTCAACATAAACCTCCCCTCCGAAGCTCGCTGCGAATAGTACTCGACATTAGGCTCATTCGGGACATAAACACCCTCGGACTCCTTGCCCGCTCTCATGCGCGTCAGCGGTGCCAAAATGACGCCGTGCTTGAGTTAGAGCGCCCAGGCGGAATGAGTCGAGTAAAGGATCGGTGATTGCGATCGAGCCCAATTTGCAACGATATAGTTATTACGTGATTAGCAGCCGATTTTGGCTTTCGCTGGGTTGATATATATATCTTGGAAGAGCAATGGTATGCCGTTTTAGGGGCTTCCATTCTTGACTTTCTCTATTCAAGGTGGGATTGGTTGATCGGCTTGAACAGTGGGATGAAGGTTGGATGTTGAAGGTGGCTATCAACACCCCCACTATATAAGCCCAAGCCCCCCATTCTCGGTCGTATCTCCACTTACATATGTACTTTTAGGGATGAATATCTTGCTCATTGGGAGACACTACAATCCAAGAGATCCAATGGGTATTTCCTTTGCTCCCTGGTCTTCATGATACCTAGATCGACTATAGGTAAGCAAGTGGAGCAAGAGGCATCTTGCCAACACCCCTCGAGATATATAGCTTGATGGCGAACAGTATGTTCAATTATATTACACAGAGCTGCTATAGAATATACGAGAAGAAATAGTACAACTGATCTTGTCTTGTCATAATCGTAAAAGAGCCTCCTCACGTAGTATATCAATATTGAGGCGTTAGACTTCGCGTGGGTTCCGCATCGGAGCTAATGATCTTCAAAGTTCGCTTCGGGTGATCGAAAATGCTTAGGCTTAGCCTAGATAGATTCGGGTTAGGAAAAGTATCTAGAAGTGTCAGAATATATGGTACATCAGAGACTATCTATCTAGAGGAGTCCCAACTCTCAGCTGCTACCTGCGACTAACCCGGTGCTCCGGGAATCACTTCTCCGGTAGTTGTACAATCAGATTACGCCATGAAAGAGAAATAATCCTGCAACCACTAGCCTGGAGTATATCCGGCAGATCGGCAATTTCAAACTGAGACTGAGAAGACTGCGTAACCATTGCAAAAGTAAAAGCATTGGAGACAGTAGTGTAGCACTGAGCCTGAACAAAGGCATCCGAGGGAGAATGCCCCCTCGGGTGCTTCTGATATGACTGAGCTGCTCGCACACTTACACCACCAAGAATGGACTGCAACTGTTGACAAATATTGCCTAGTGATTCGCGCGAATAGCAAACATCCGACACAAAATATAAATCTTGAATTGACCCAGCAGCGGAATATCTAACTGGATATCGACCGGGTTAGCATCAATATAGCGGGTGACCTTTGCTAGGAGTTGGAGAATCCCCTGTTGGAGATGAGTTGTTGTGGCTGGTGCTTGTGTCAATATCCCTGGAGCATATTCGGCTCCGGCGCCGGATGTGAATCGAATGTTGTCGTCGAAGTTCTTGGCCAGTGCTGCGTCGCCTGCCGTGAAGACTTTGCAGTGCTCCACGTCGAAGTTGATGAGGTCGTATGCAATCTTTTGTCTTTTTTCCTCGTACGTGTGGAGTATCGTTGACTTGGCAAGTCCTCAGACTAGGAGGTTGAGTTTCCATGCGAGGTTGAAGCTCTCGTGCATACTTGTGTTGGCACCTTGGGCTGCAAGAGCTGAGTGGCAGTGGCCGGCCTATATATCGGTTAGCTTAAGGATAAAATGAGATCTAGATCGAGACTGACATACATCATCTGCAATGAAGATATTTGCCTCTGTATCCAAGAAGCGTTTTGCAACGCGTAGGCACCTTTCACATGTCACAAATTCCCTATTCCTTTTTCTCTTAGTTCTTATTTCTACTGTTCCCTTCTCTCCGCCGTACCATCCATATTCTACTCTTGTCACCCTCTTCTTCATTCCTAGGATTCAGAACCATGAGCATCTTTCAGTCCCAAGCTCAGAAACGGCAATCTGCGGCCAAACTTGGAAAACTCGATGACTTCTTCATCCCAGCCGATGAACAGGACTGGAGTGAGATTTTCCAACGCCCCAAGCTGCGAGATAAAATAACCAACACAGCCCACACGATCCATACAATCCCGGCAGATTGGGTCGCATCGGCCTCGGATGCCTCCCATGTCCAATATATTATGCTCAGGTCATACTCGCCCCGAACCGCGACCATCAAGGAGCTTCATGACACGTGCCACCGGTTTGGGTTTACTCAGGAAGTCCGGGACCGAGCTGATGACCTCCTTGCTGCCTCGACCGAATGGTCGCGTTACCTCCAACTCCTCGACACCGACGATTCTGTTGACAATATCCCAGACACCAGTGACAAGTGGCCAGGAGCGTTCTCCATTGTGAAGCGGCTCCAGGAACAAACCATGACTGTTCGTGGAGTTCATGACAGGGAGGTTATGCAGGTCACAACAGAGGGAACTGGACGGGAGCCTGGTGTCGAGCGAAGACGCAGGCCCCGCCGTATCGCTCAACTTGAAGAAGCTGAAGACGAGGAAATCCCAAATGCCGCCGTCATAGCACTGCTACAATCAATCTCTCACTTTGCCGAAGCCAAACTGGAGTAGATCTTCAACCGTGTACACTTCCAATGCGAATTCGGAAACAAGGAGTTTAGTGCATTCACAGATGGCGGTTTACGGTCCAAAAGCACTATGGACATATTAGCAATCGTCGAAGTAAAGAAGCGAATGCGCACGGACAACACCCCTCCCATTTTAATTCAAGAGGCCTGCGAAGTCGTGGGCTGGCTGATGAACTACTCTGTGCGGATGGCCCTCTTCAATGACCAGTAAGTCTGACAGTATTTTGATTGATATCCCCCTAGGTGGTTTGAAGTACTTTGACTAACTTATACCACTTCTGGTAGCTTCATGTTGGTTTCCCAAGACCGCCATGAGATTTTTGTCACCTTTGCGCCGTTCAAAAGAGGATATGAATATTACCTTAGAAACGGGACCACAACTAATGACTTCCTCGTGATGAAAGCATTCGGTCCGTTCCGCACAGCCTACCGCAAGGATATGGAGGAATTTGGGCGAATCATTCTCGCAGCTACACTGATTGTCAAGCCGGCGCGGTGAAAACATGATTGATCTGACCTCAACTGCTTTGTTCTCCTGCTCAATATCATTTCATGTACACAGCCTTCCATGCTTCCTACTTCTACGAAATTCCAACCAATAGTACTCTTGCAATTCTATCCACTCTAACCATGTTGTTTATATTGTTAACATCCATAATTTTACGGGGATGCGATCAACCTCAAGGAAAGCCTTGTTGATACGTTCACTAAAGAAAAGTCTGGATCTATGCATATCTGGAAAGGAAAGGTGTCTTCGATTCGCAACAAGACAGCTAGAGTCGAAGTAGACACCTATCCCCCGTCACCGTTGGATAGAAGAAAACTGAACACTGATAAGGGCTATTTGCCCACTCTCTCTGGACGCTCTGATTCTGCCTTTGGGCCACCAAACATGGACATTCTGCTGAGCACTTTCCGGATGGTTCCTCCCTTCTCTACCTTGACCACATTTGGTTGGCTCTGATTCATGTCAGCATTTTTTTCAAAGTCCATTCCAGCTGGAGTACATACCTCAAGGATGTTGGCGGGAACTTTGGCTCCTTTGGCATCTTCGTCTTCGACCTCTTCGACTAGGTCGGCGCACATGAATCCGAGCAGAATGTTCATATTCTTGTTCGCGACTTGGTTGGTTGAGAAATCAAAAAGTTCGGTCTTCCTCATGACTAGACGTTGCTGGCTGGAATAGGCTTCAATTATCCGGGCTTTCATTCGTGCGAAGATCGTGATAGCCATGAACTGTGAACGTTGTTATGAATATACTAGCCCTTAAGGCATACGAATGTGTCTCGAGTCTGTACTCACCGGGATGGTATTGTACTCCAAGCAGTCATCGCCCTCTAGTCGTGTGATCATAGCTGCAGTAATTGTCATCACCTCTGCCCGGGACAGCTCCTCGCTTGGCTCCCGTTCAACCAAAATCATGACCATAGTATGCGAGGGTGGTGATCCTTTTGGATAAGACAATTTCTTCGGCACAAATGCAGCGCCCGGCGACCATCGTAACGATCCCCACAAAGCTCCTCTGAATTCCTCGGCGAAAACCAATCGTTCACTACCGCCACTATAAAGCGTATGTTAGTATACTCACCGTGACCGAGTGTAAAGGCGCTAAATCTCTTACCTCTCCACCCATTTCGACTTTTGCCTGAGGTTAGGTGGGATTTCATTGTCTCCTCGGAGGAAGTCCCGGCGGAACTGGAAGAACATCCGTTGCAGAGCAGAATAGACATACCCGACCTGGGAATGAAGCTCACTAACTAACGGGTGGTCCTGGGCGTTATCCCATCCCTCGGTGATGCGCTTTAGGTCTTCCTCGCCTTCGGAGTCGGCGGCAAGAACAGGGGCAACCCATGCAGCACCTTGAGGTCGAAAGAAAATGGGCTTTGGGGGACTAAGGTGCTTGCCATCCTCATCTAACTCCAGGGGTTGACAATTGACGCCAACAAACCCGTAATAGGGGGGGTAAATCAGGTCGGAGGGGTAATTTTCGGCGTTGTTGTAGACTTTGTCAATAGCTTCAATGACTTGGTCACGGGCTTGCAAAAACTCCTTTGCCCGTTTGCCCCTACCAGGCGTCCACGTGAATGATTTGGTAGGCATAATAATTGTAATAGCTAAAGTCCAAATGGAAGTTCGTTGAAGAAATAAGGGATGATGTGGTTTGGAAAGTTTGGGGGTCAACGATGACCGGAAGTGTAATGCTATGTACGGCTGCCTAAGGTTTCTTCTATAACACCTTGGGACCTTGTCCCTTCGTTTTACAGCCCTGGGGCTTTGCTTCCATTCCCTGTTCTCAATAGGTACCTACATTTCATTCATGTGCTTCGTCAACAGGTAGCCAACCATCTCAAACCTGCCGAAAGGGTCTCTATGCAAGGTCAAACCATGCAGATATTTTAAGGAGTCTCCGAGTTCATGGCCCGGATATTCTGTATTCTGGTCTTTGGCTGTGTCTATAGAATCCCCGTCTCTTAATCTAATGCGACACGGATACGCTCCTAAGAATTAATACCTGAATGAACAGCCTGTACAGATCTAAACATAATCCGGACTGTCATCTTAAGTAGCATCTCAAACGGAATGTCACACTGGATGTCATCGTCTATTAGTCAATGAGATCAGTTTGTGGCGTTGATACTCCGTCAAAGAGAAAGGGAATACGAAACAGGAATGGGTAACAGAAGAGCACAAAATCCACCTAAAATATTATAACTAAACTCGTCTTGGAGCAAGGGTAAGAATGTTTTTGAATGGTATAGTCATGAACTACGTACAATGCATGTCATCACATTGACTATCTGTAATGTGACGCAAGAATCTTTGCTACAAAGTTTTCATTGAAACATCATTCTTTGTTCTAACTCCTCTTTGCTGTCCCTAAGAAATCTTAAATACCATTACAGTGCAAAAGTATGGCACCAGACCTTCACCCCATCCAGGGGTTTCCGGAATCAACGGAAACCGTCTCCGTTTCTTTGATTGATTGGTACATTCATTCATCCCTCAATGTCAACGTTTAGGAATGAGCAATACGCTAATTTTGTACAGTGGCGCTCGCCTAGATCTTCCCGCAGAACACTTCCTATTTCCAAACATAGAAGGGCACGAGCGCCTTCAAATCCCCTCATATTCATTTCTAATAGCCCACCCATCCAAAGGTCGGGTACTATTCGATCTATCCCTACGAAAGAACATCCAGGATCTCGCCCCAGTCGTGGCAAATCGAATAAACAATCCAACTGTGGGATGGAAAGTGTCAGTTCCCCGAGACGTGCCGGATACACTGATTGCCAATGGAATTGAACTAAGCGAGATCAAAACTATCGTTTGGTCTCATCATCACTTTGAGCATCTCGGCGATCCATGCAAATTCCCGAGCAGTACAGAATTAGTTGTTGGTCCGGGATTCACACAGGCATATACCCCAGGGTATCCGGATAACCCGGAGTCGCCGGTGAAGGCAGCTGATTTGAAGGGGCGTCGAGTGAATGAACTCGATTTCAACAATGGCCGAGAGTCTATTTCTATAGGCCGCTTCAAAGCCTTTGACTGGTTCGAAGATGGAAGTTTCTATCTACTAGATGTTCCGGGTCATGCGGCTGGTCATATATGTGGCTTTGCTCGTGTAAAGCCGGATTCTTTTATCTTAATGGGCGGGGTGAGCGTTGACCGGGATGTTTACTACAACAGCACTAACGGACTTCAGGATTGTGCCCATCATCCCGGAGAATTTCGGCCTTCGAAGATTGCCCCCATCCGGAAGGACCTTAGTCCCCTGCATGTAGCGGCGCATTCAAAACAGGCGACCGTATCTCCCGGGAACATTGCTGAGAGGATCAGAACGCAGTCTGATATTGAGCGGTCACCGATCTATAAGGCTGCTGAATTGTTTACTTACGAAATGCCGAAACAGAAGTGGAGTCTCCAAGGCATCCAAGAACTTGACGCCTGTGAAAATGTGCTTGTGATAATAGCTCACGATGGCGGTATTCTTCCTGTACTCCAGCAGGCAAATGGAAAACAATCGTCCTTCCTATTCCCGAGGGGGGAATTGAACGAATGGCAAGATAATGACATTAAGGATGCCATTAAGTGGCATTTCTTGTCTGATCTGGCAATTCGTTCTTGAACTCACAACAGGAAACCTCTACATTCCTTTAGCTGTTTGCGAAATTGCCTCAGAACGTATTGCACGCAGGGTAATATACATTATAGCGCTAGGGGATTGAGCACTGTGTTGGGTCGTCGGATCGCTGCGCACCACTCTTATGACTGGGATCGGCAGGAAACAAGAATTTCTCTAGGATAATGGCATCAAAGTTAAACTTGTACATCGTAAACGTGTAATCCGTCTATGTTTTCTCCCTGATCGATCCTCGGTGGAGTAAGCCGTTAGTAACTAGCGTTATCCAGCCAAGGCTGTAAACCCCCCATATTTGATATGCCGGCGTCAGCATAAGGCAAATTATAATTTAATACAATAGAGAAGGTCAGTATCTTATCGTCCCATGTGAATCCCCACTCCCCCATTTTCGATCCCTCGCGATATGCAAGACCCTGCTATATAGACGCGATAGCCATTCTGACCCATGGCCCCAATTTGAACCCGACATATCATCCATGCAAAATGTGGCGGATCTTCAACCCAGGAGGCACGACAAAAGCAGACCCTCCACGCGGTCTACCTGGTTGGACATACACGATACGTGATTCCATGGGGCCGAGTAAGAGAGTGGAATGAGTGTCCGCGGAGGGACAGTGTAGCGGCTATGGATGATATGGGTCCGAAATGGTTCTGGGATTGGTGCGAAGATCATTTCAGACACTTCATCTAGACACTATTCGCCCGCAATCTCACCCAATTCTTCAGCCTTCATTATCATCTCGTAAACCGAGCACTGGTGCCTTGTGCTCCGTGTCCAGATGATGGCCCTCAACGAATACCCCTGCTACTAGCCCCACAGCTGCAAATGCAACGTACTGCACAGACGAGTAAGCATGCGTTCCTTTTACCATAAACTGGAGCTTACCATGATCCAGACCGTTTGCAATGACCCGTAAATGGCCTGTCGTGCCACGAGCTTTCGATCCAAGGGGAGAGTATCGATGACCTTGATGTCAGCCATTGCGTCTCTTGACACTTGACTGGCTAGTTGCTCGCCCAGGGTGGAGACCAATTGGGATCCTTTTCTTGCCATCTGATTCTGGAACACGACGGTTCCGATGACGACCGAGATCGCGGTGGACAGGGTCCGTACGAATCCAATGGTCGCAGTGGCAGTTGCTGTATTCTCGGCCCCAACAATTGCTTGGAGAGCCAACAATGGGCCCTCAAAATTCAGACCGATGCCGATGCCGGCAATGACCTGGAAACCCATGATTTTGCCCCAGTTGGCGGTAACCTCGAGGTTGATCAGCAAACCCACCCCCAACGTCATAGCGGCTAGGCCCGACCATATCGCTGGGACATATACTCCTGTCTTTTGAATAAAGAATCCAGTTAATGCAGCTGAAACGGTGAGAGCCAAGACAAACGGAAGAATGTAAACCCCAGACATAATCGGACTAGAGCCGAGGACTGCCTGGAAGTATAGCGGGAGATAATATGCTTCGCCCATAAAGATGTAGCCATGGCAAAAACAGACCAAGAAAGAAGCGATACCGGAGCGATGATGGAATAGGACTAGTGGAATTACGGGGTACTTCGCCAGTTTCCATTCGTTGACAACGAACAGACCTAGAAGCACACCGGCAAAGACGATGAGACATATCACCGTGGCGGAGTTCCAAGGATGCGAGACACCCCCAAAGTCGAGACCCAACAAAAGCATGATGGTGCTACCGATGACGAACAAGCATCCCGTCCAGTCGACAACCTTCAGGCCACTCCATATTGGGGTATCGGGTGATTCAAGCTTGAGAGTAAGCCATAATAACAAGAAGACTAGTCCAGCGACTGGGAGATTGACCCAAAAACACCAGCGCCAACTAGGACAAGTCAGCGATATGCAATTTAACATGTAAGATATAAGTGGATTAAAAAAAAACCAAACGGCCGCTTCCTTTTGGCATTCAAATAGGAAAACATCGAAATTGTGCATATGTACGTACTTTGAACCCGTGAATTGGCAGGGATATGAAAGGCTGAAATGCAATATGATAGAACACACCTTGCTTTTTCAGTGAACACCCCACCGAGGACTGGACCTACTCCACTGGCGAGGGCCCATACGACAGAAATGAGGCCAAAATACAGCCCACGATCTCTGAGAGAGAACAAGTCACTGATGCAAATATTCACGAGGGTGATCAGACCGGCCGCTCCTAGCCCCTGGACGGCCCGACCAAACAGGAATAGTGCGATCGTATTTCCGACTGCGCAGATCAAACTTCCGCTGAAAAAAATTACCGTCGCCACTAGTAGCAACGGCTTTCGGCCCCAGATATCTGAAATCTTACCCCAGGCGGGTATAGTGGCCGTGTTGGCCAGAATGTAGGAACTGCCGATCCATGTGTAGGCGGAACTAGACACAAAATGTGCGGCAATCGACGGCAAGGCTGTCGTAATAATAGTGACATCAAGAGCAGCCACAAATACTCCTGCACATAGGGCAGTCAGAATGGTAAATGTTTGCAAAAACGATCGATCTGAGGTCGGGGTTGGGGAGTTCGGGCTTGACTCTGGGTGAGAAGGGACCGGGTCCATTTTCATGAAGACTCTCAAGATTCTCCAGAAGATTAGGAGAATAATCAAGTGACAGACTATGTAGAATAAATATACAGAGTACTTGAAAATAATGAAGAACCTTCTGATCTTGGAAGGTTGGCTGTCTCTACTCCGTACAGTCTCGTATATCGTATATCGTATATCGTATATCGTTTATCGTTTATCGTTTATCGTTCGGATATCTATGGATAGCACAAGCCACACGGTCCAATTAGATTGATTTTTCCTCTCTACTTTCATTAACCTACAATCCCCTGGATGAACAGCAACTTCCGCTTCATCAAATCCGGCAACTGCTCTCCCGAACATCCATGTGGCCTACTCCGTGTTCCACATGGAGTTGGTTCGTGGTTCCCGGGACATTCTCGAACGTCTCCTGTTGTCTTATAGCAGAGATGAGCTAATCCAACTCTGGCACCACAAACATCACCGGCACAGCCAGATACCTATAGATCGGAGCTGGACTCCACATTAGGAGCTTCCGGTAAGACTATATGATCGTACGATTGATATGGTTGGCAGCTAATGCTTGGCGTGTGGGGTTATTTTCATCCTATACGCTAAGGATGCGTAGAGCGGAGTTCTTATCGACGCCTAAATTAAATCCAGCTGGATTCTCGCCCGCTCGGTTAAGCATCGGGAAATAGAATAGAGCGTTTCCCTTTAGCTAGGACTCCTGATCCTTCGCAATCCCTTAGTCTCCCAGCATACTCTATAAATTTAGGAGTGATTGAGGATCCAGGATACTTCACAGACCGCGACAATCTCAGTCATAGATTAGAATCGCAGGGCTAGACACCCATAAATGAAGCTCTCTTACACAAAATCTTATGCTTTTCGATTCTCCAACAGACAGGATCGCCGATCAACCCCGATACCATCTCAGAGCTTATTACGGGTATCCCCGTCCCTCTCGTTCCCACTTCACCTATACAATCAGTCCATCGGTGGAGCGTATTAAGGCCGACGGCCGCAGCAACCGGTGCTGTAGAAGGCAATAGCTAAGAGAGCCACTTGGCCGCACTTAAGAATGCAGCGGCTGCCCCTAGTGAAAGCGTGGACCACCCGGCGCTTCTAACATCAGCCGTGGAGGTTATAAATGCAGTTTTGATACGCAGTCTTGGTTCGAAGACCCCGTTGGAAGTTAGCCGGCCATTAGCCAGCTACGGAATCGATTCCCTGGTCGCAGTTGAATTGCGAAATTGGACCCGGTCGGAACTTGGTATTGAGACCAGCGCGTTGGATATCGTGGGGGCCAAGACCTTTGTGTCGCTTTGCGAGCTGATTCTCAAGAGACTGCTAGCATAGTCAGCTGCTGGTCACATCTAAGGGACCCAGGAATTCCCGGATTGCAAGACTTAGCCTAGTTGAACAAGATAGGTATTCCGCCAATTTGATTTATTATCTATTATATTCCGACCATTTGCTGCGGCCATTGCAGTGCTGATTTCCACTTCTCATTGTGGTCCTTCAGCTCACTCAATAACTCAGCGACTAGTGCCTTCCCGCAGCCCTTAGCCCACCAAAATCTGGCTTCTAATTCATTTAACAGAACTGCCCAATTCATGAGGATCAACAACTGGAATGGCTGCCGTGCGCGTAGTCCATCCACAAATTCCCTCTTGACGTAGGTGAGCCAAGCCAAGATAGGTGCAGGATGCGGCGTATTGGTGAATTTAGCAAAGGAGTCTTCTAGGGAGTCGATAGCTCCCTGGTTAATGCTATTTTGCGCTGAATCTGTGTTTTCAATCGGGCCATTCAGCATTCGCAGTTGCGCGATAGCATTTACCACGTCTGGATCTAGGGTGGTATTTTCTCTCCACTCGTATTTGAAGAAGATGCTTGCCTGTCGCCATGGTTTGCTAATTTGTGAGATCTTACTTGCCCCCTGCAGCAGTTCAAAAACCGTCATCATTGTTTCGATCATGCTGAAGGATTCACCGCGATGCTGAGCGTTCAGTCGAGGAAGTGCTATGCCAATGATAGTAACGATCGCTGACTGGGCAAATACGGCGTCGCAGTTAAGAGGGGTGAGGTGGGCCAAAGCCTCTCTGAAGGGAGAAAATGCAAGTTCATTGCACTGCAGTGCGGTGTCTAGGTAAGATAGAACTTGTTCTGGGTCTGCGTTGGTGGCTGCCATGTGGAGCGCGGCGATGGAAAAGATGCCATGTAAGAGAAATTCATGTTCGAAAGCAAGCTTGGGGATGAGGACCTGCCAGCCCTCTATGTCAGAGTGGTCGCCGCATATGCTTTTATAAGTTTCGGTTGAGAATTTGTGCATCAGCAGCAGATGTCGGGCATCGTACTTTGGTGATATGAAAGCTGGCTTGGCCGGTGGTTTCGGCTCTGGCTTCAAAGAGGTCTCAGTTGGGGAATTTCGAGGACAGGGTGTGCTATAGACGCAGGGTAGCTCCCGAGCTGTACATGCACTACAAAGGGGCCGTGTCTCGTCACACTGGTGTTGTCAGTATTTGGTCTGCCCAGCCCTGGAGATGGGAGATGGGAGACGTCGGACAGATATGGACCCACCTTGACACGCCGCTCCTTGCATTGATTGCATCCATTTCTGGACTTCTTGTGAAATCGACGATGCATGATTTGATCTCGGACTCCGTAGATATGGTTGGTGTTGGATGGGAGAGTTGGGGTGCGGGGAACGATAAACGATAAACGATAAACGATAAACGATAAACGACAAACGATACAAGCCAACCTAAAGATCAACAAAGGATCAGTGGCACATATCAGCCCTGGAGGGCTCTTAAGAGCAAACTTTCTTCTGCTTTTTTATTTTGTATATTCACCACTCTTCAAAATGTCGACTATTTGCACAGAAATTACCTCCCAATGCCCTATCGAAGCAACTACATACGGCTACTATCCCAACCTTGGCGGCAACATCTTTTTCACAATTTATTTCGGCCTCCTTGGAGTTTGTCAACTAGGCCTCGGGATATACACGCGAACATGGACTTTCCTCGCAGCTCTTGGTATTGGGACACTCATGGAAGCCGCCGGATATGTGGGACGAATCCTCATGCACGACAATCCATGGTCAACGTCTGGGTTTCGACTACAGATCTTCTGCCTGATTCTCGCTCCGACATTCATTGCCGCTGGAATATATCTTACACTCAAGCACATAATAATCTATATTGGACCCCGATACTCGCGCATGAACCCGAAACTTTTCACCTGGGTATTCATTGGGTCTGATGTCGGATCCATTGTTTTGCAAGCAGCTGGTGGAGGAGTGGCCAATGCAGCGGGGACCGACCAAGCCATGATCAATACGGGAAATAATATCATCATTGCTGGGATTGCCTTCCAGGTTGCCACAATGTCGGTGTGTGGGTTACTAGCATCGGACTTCTTCATTGCATCAAGGAAGCATCTGCGCGAAGGTTTCCAAGGAGAAGCCGCGACTGAGAAGCCACAACAAAGAATATGGTTGGTATTGGTTGCAGAGATTGGGGCCTATACCACAGTTCTCATTCGATGTATTTACCGGTGAGCTAGTCCATTTCCATATAACACATGAAGTTATCACTAACTCTATCCAGTCTTCCTGAGATGGCAGGTGGATGGGGGAACAAATTGATGCGGAACGAAATGGAGTTCTTAGTTCTTGATGGAATGTATGTCGAACACCGAGCCCTCTCTCATATGCACCGCTGACATCCACAGGATGGTTGCTCTGGCTTGTCTGGTACTTACCATCGTCCACCCGGGACTATATTTGCACACAATGAGGACAGGACGGAGCAGTCCGTAATTTCAATCTGATCCATGGCTTGCTTTATTATTCAGAGTTCGGTTTTAATGCGGCTCTGGATATTCTCTCGGGTTATTAATATTTGCACGCTTTGTGGCGTATCGTGCCATTATCATTCGCCGGCCCCGTTTATGACGATTCTCTTGTGAATTAACAGAAATTATTTGGTGAAATAGCCAGAAACCCCATGCAGATCACCATATTTCTGACAGAAACTGTATCTAAGAGATGAAGATGATTCAGGGTGCCATTTATATCTTGAAATGGATTCAGAACGGCTGCTCGAGCTCTCCATCATTCTTATCTTCTCTCTAGAAAAGCATTTCCGTATAAGGCGGTGCCTTCCCTTTTAGTCAAAACTCGTCACTGACCTCAGTTTCTTCCTCGTCTTCAGCCACTGGGCCACTGGGAAAGTATAAATCCCCCCCGGGGGGCAAATATTTCTTTCTTCTTCTTCTTCTTCTTCTTCTTCTTCTTCTTCTTCTTCTCTCTTCCGTCCTCACGTCCTCACACTCTCACACCACTCCAGGTCCACATTGCACATCGTGGTCCTTCAGCTCCAGGTGATGGGTCTTTGCTGCGGCTCAGTTAAGGCTGTGAATGGCACGAAGCATGTATACGCCTTGACACCGAACGGCAATCTTCGGATTCCTTAGGTGCTTGGTTATGACCGCTGCGGATACAGACTGTACTTTCCTGTTCTCTCCACTGTCTGTCACGAGAGCTGAACCAGGTATGTCTCTTCCCTTTGTGTTTGTTTATTCTTTTCTTTCCTCACTCCCCCGCCCCCTGCTCCCTGCCTAACCCAGTTGCACGTGTCCAGTGTGCAACACCCGAACAAGACTTGCACCTTTGACGTGGTCTTCAGGATAAGTAGCCATGGTGAAATCAAGCAAGTCTCCATCTAGAATCAATCTGTACATATGCATTCGTCTTATTCTAGTCTGAGGGCGAAGTACTTCTCCGATCGAAATTTTATCTTACTCGCATATATCAGCCTTAGGGAAGGGGCCGTACTTCCCCCAGTGCGACCAGTAAACGAACACAGGAACCGAGAGGCCTGCTGTGATATCAGGCCAGACGTGCTCTTTGAAGCCCAAGGCTCGAGCGTCTGGCAAGATATCCGGAGACGATACCACAGAGGGCTCAAAGATTCATACTAACAACAGCAATCATTGCTAACTGGTCTTGCACCGCCTTTGTAACTGTCAATTGTGTCTCCCCTACTAGAAACTTGACTCCCACCAGCAGTCCCGACACTGACCCTTCTTCGGTAGGTCTTAGAATAGTAACCTCGCAACAGTAACTCCATTCGCTCGATCCCCTATGGCGGCCCGATGTAGCTCTTTCGAATCTTTCCGTCGGCCTTGTTCCTCGGCATCACCATCTCGTCCGTCTCACTGGCCTTCGACGTGGGCGGATCTATTCAATCCAAGTGGGTTATCCCCAGTCTGCTTCTGCCCCCCGAGGCTCGAAACTCCACTCTTGACACCTTCCCCAGCACTCCTCGCCGTATTCCCAACACCCTGTGTTGCGCCAGAGACAGTCTGTCCGAGGCCGGTTGTTGCGTTGCCCACCGTTGAGCCGAGACCGCCAACTGTGTCGCCCACTGTGTTTGACACGCCGCCGACTGTCTTTCCCACGGTATCGCCTAGGTTACCAAGGAGTCCGGCTATCAGTATTTGATTAGTTGGGCTTGGGTTTGGGGTTTTGGTGTACGAAAGACTTACGATTTTGTTCGTTGGACATGGTGCTTATGCTTTAATGGGAATGTAACTCAAGAAATTGAAATTGTGTCAAGTATTTCGTTGTTCGTTTAGATTGAGATTATGGTAGAGTCGGAGGCATCGCCGTCTTTATTTATATCGACGCCACGCCCTGAAACCGGTTACATAGCCATGATATAATAGTGCAACATCCATCACCTTCTGGCAGCAGAGCGATCGGGCTTGTATCTTGGATGTCTCCGTCTGACGTATTGCTGTACCCCGTGTTCCCCGCAGCGTGGATAATGGAACGTCATTATTGGTTGAAATTCTCCGCCTCTTGTGGCTAGGGGAATGTTTCTAGAAGGTCTGTTATATTAAAGGGCTGTGGCGAATGCTAGATGGCTGAGGGCTTGTTGTTGTGATGTCTCTAATTGGAAGTCCAGGGCTATGATGTCATTTTTTTGGCCGACTTCGATTGGGTGGACCTGGCCAGGATGTTTTATATTAACTGTACGATGATCTCATGTCTGTCAAACTCATTGCCTGAAGCGGCGGATTGGTTCATCATGAAGGCTATTTACGATTTACAAGCGCAGGGTCATCAACCACTCGTCATGTACACCAGACCATAACATTGGTCTAACATGGAACGACAAATTACAACGGCATATTCAAAGACTCGCCTTTCCGCGGGACTCATATGGCATGAACAGAACAAGCATGCCTGCTGCGATGAACAGCGCCCCGCTAACATAAACAGGAGCAGCGGTTGAGAGATCAGCGAACATGGCAATGATAGGAGCCATGATACCAAAAATACGATTTGCCGACGCGGTTAGTGCGTTGCCGGTACCGCGGTCCTTGGTGAGGAAGATCTCGGGGGTGTAGGCGTATAACACGGCGTACATGAGACTGCTCATGAAATTAAACGCGCAGTTCCAGCCCAGCAGAGCATTCGACGTGGTAGCTGTTGTTGAGGCAAGAAGGAACGCTCCAGTTATAGCTGTCGAACTGCTAAGCGCACCCTTCCGCCCCAAACCTGGTACTTCGACCAGCACTCCACCGAGCAGGCAGCCGGGGATGCCCATAACGGCAATGATCAACGAGTTCCGATACGTGATGTATGTCGATCCATCGCCGAATTCAGCGCCTCGGGACTGCTGGATGTATGGGAGGAACGCGTTGTATAGCGGGAAGCCGAGACCAATGAATGCCCAGACAAGGATGATCAAGGTTGTAGCCCATGCTCGCTTGGGTGTATCGAAAAGAGCGCGGACATGATCAAAGCGCACAGTTTCTAGGCTTTGGCGGATGATGTTTGCTGCGCTAAAATGCTGTATCCCGCCCCGGTCGAAGACGTCGAGCTCAGTTTTTGTCAAATCAGAGGTTTTTCCATTCCTCCTGGCAACTTCGTGGACAACATCCACGGCCTGCTCATTCCTCCCCTTTCCCATGAGGTACTTGGGGGACTCGAAAATCGTGAAAAACACAAACCGACCCACGAACATGATTATCGCAATTCCACCCATCACAATCATGAACCATCGCCATCCCATGTTATCAGCTTTCCTACATCCTTCTGCCGAACCACAAGTCCTATATCCAAGCAGCGGCCAACCAATCAAATTGGCAACCACCTGCGCCAAAGCCCAGTCAATCGACAAGATAGTCAACAGATACTGATGCGATCCAGGTAGGAACTCGAGGAAGATAGCCGAGTCCACGGGGAGATTCCCACCGACGCCGACAGACCACAAAGCCGCAAAAGTACAAATGGCTGCAAAATTGGGCGATCCCGCTGCGACCATGCCAAATACCGCCGTGATTCCAATCGTCAGGTTGAACGCCCATCTGCGACCGAAGATATCGCATCCAAATCCCCAAAACACAGCGCCGACCAGCAACCCGATGTTTTGCGCGAGCGTCAACAGCGGCGCTTCCGAGGGATGGAACTCATTTGAGACTGCAGGGAGAATCAGAGAGGTAACAATCGGCCATAAGTTGTCGCTCGCCCAGCCGAACCCGATTACCACGAAGAGCTGCCATTGGTATCGGCCCATGCCGATCGTTTGGATTGCATGGTTGAGAACCTCGGCTTTGGCTTTGTAGTTCGCGTCGGGACCCTCATCTTGAGGGACAGCTGGGCCCTCGATCGCTGTTGGCTCGCGGCCACGCGGTTTTGTCGGTTCTGACATTTCGTGTTGAGAACGTGAAATTGGTAGGAACGAAGCAGGAAGGGGCTACAGCTTATAGCGTGATCCGCATTATCGCTCTAACGCCGATCAGCTTGGAAACCTCATGTGTCTAATCATATCCCTTGCAGCAGTTCTTAGACCAATTTTGTTCAAGAATTTATTCGTTTTTTCTCGACTTCGATTGGATGCTTTGATGGTGTGATTTATATGTGGTTTTGTGTCAGAGTCGGCCAATCCAGAGGGGAACTCCCCTGGCACAATCCAGGGATCTTATTTTCGTCACGTGTGAGGCTTTGAAAGCATTTTATTTTCGAATGTTTTGAGTCTCCCATGAAGAACAATTTTACCATCTACCGAGCAGTTTCCAGCCCATACTGCTCTCTAGACGGGCCCATTTTCGACGCAACCTTCGATATCTAATAATAAACATCCGAGATACGCATTATATATGCAGGGAGTGGGAGGTTAGGCTAGAGTTATCCTGGTGTAGTACCTAAGATATCGTACAACAATATTGGTATTACAGGTAAGTGCACCCCTCTACGTATACTGCGCTTCCACCCTAGACCCAATCATTGTCCATAATGGTGTTGGTTCCACTCTAAAGGCCAGTTTTCTACCGCGGTATACAACTGGGCATGGTCTAGTTGTGCGATTGTGAGCGAAGAGAAAAGTGCTGTTCCCCTTGGCTGTGTGGGTCACCATGTGGGGTACGGGTCTCCGTAGGTTGCGGCTCTTGGGGTGCCTTGGAAACGGAAACGTTTAATTGACAGATGAAACCGATACTCGACATCCGATCTACATTATATCGGATGATCGCAACTAGGTGACCAGTAAAACAGTCATGTAAATGTAATTGCCACCCAGAAGATCATCTTAGCTTCTTTATTTCTTGGCAATTGCTGACATTTATACAAGGACAATTTGAATTGCAGGAGTAAACTATTTACCCATAAATGAGTGACGAGTAAATGTTGACTCGAAGTTCGAACCTAGTTACGTAGTATTGAGTTAAATTCCAAAATACAGCCAGCAATCTAGTAGTAGATGTTGAATCGTTCCAAGCTGCCTCCATAGTTCGGTTGGCCAAAATACCATTAACCTCATTGTCACCACACCCCGTTCTCCTTCTAACATTTGGCTCCGCCCTGGATGCCACTGCGGCACGAGCTCCTGCCACAGTCTTGAACTTCTGTCCACTTTCCACCTTTGCACTCGACCTATTCAAAGAATACATATTAGCAAACAAGGTCTGATATTTCAATCTAGGTATGTTAACATACAATCCCGGTCCTGTCACAACCGCAGAAGTGTCTGTCTCCGTTGGAAGACTGGCAAGGGCTGTTTGTACGTCTTTGCTCGGGATCGTAGCCGCTTCCGCAGGTGTCTCGTGTATCCAAGACTGAAGCACTGACGGCCGTGGCAGCCATAAGGGTGAAGAGGAAAGCAGTAACTTTCATTGTGAAAATGATGTTGTATCTTGAAAGGAGTATGTTCGTTTGAGGTTGTTCAGTGTTTGGAGGGCTTGATGTCTAAGAGTACGAGTTTCTTGGGGATATATCAATGTATTTATATCTCCGTAACCGGATGCCAAGTCTTCTTGATTGTTTCCTAACAATGCGAAAACAATGCCACGGAGCCAGCAACGGGTTCTTACCTTATAGAAATGTACATGCTTTTGCTTCAATAGTAGAATCTCTGCGTAGATCAATCTTGGCAGCTTCAGGATACCAATGAGTATCCGTGAGGATTATTCCCACCTAGGTATATAATGGAATCTATGCATGTAAGAACGCATGAGTCATAGAGGGCCGAAAACGCAAGAGGAAAAGTCGATTTCATGCAACGAAGGGGGCTGATTGAGCAAATAATATGAAGTTGCTATACAGTTAACGACATAAACGATCTAGGTATAGCATTCCCGACGTACTTTAAGAAACAACCACAAATCCTCGCATATACCCTACCACAAGGAGCTCAATTACATATCCCCATAACTCTTAAAGAGTACAATAGAGGGCCCAGGGACTTCGTAGCTACCCCAATGCCGAAGAGAAAACTTGGAAGAGGGCAATACAACGTTGTCAGCCAAAACGGATCTCATGCCTAATGTTGACCAATCGAGTCAGCTTCCGAGGCTATCCTGTGTATGGACACATGCGTGAGCCCGGGATATACAGGAGTACTGTGACACGATGACAAACAACATGGTTCATGTCCCTGGTTTACGCACCTGTATTACATAAAATATTTGTTCGGGGAAGCAGCCAGATACCAGCTGAAGGTGTCCTGCCCATACATAGATTGAGATATATCCAACGCATATCTCTCAATTCATCCCCCAATTACCGGGAAATCCTACCTCAACATCAATGGATTTATATCATTCAGCTCATCGGGTTATGTGGGTATCAGATACTATCAGGCCACATAGGTAACCTGTAAAGAGTACGTAATGAAAACCACCTGAGGTCCAGGGCTGGGCTTATATGCATTTGGCTTTTTTGGCGCCTTTGCGGAACGGGGGCGGAGCACGGGAGATCTACACGCCTCATTACCGCACCCGGTCTTGGGGGATCAATCTTTTGGTAAACCTCCAAATTCTCATAGAAATGTACATATGTAGGTAACTACCTAGGTAGCATTTGTTAGGGGATATAAACGGTACATGTAGTGGTTTGTTTTTAAAATAAATAAAATGTGGCAATATTCCACTAGACCACAAAAACCAAGGTTCTTGTTGAGGGGCCTAGGGAAACCCATATCCCAGTTTGACAGTTTTCAAGATTATGGTCTGATAAATCTCAATTCAACTAGACACTAAAAAGTAGGTATATAAATAGGGATATAGGTACTGGTTTGACTTCCCTTGGGAGGTGTAAACTGATGGCCTAAATTGGCAGGGGTTGGGGTCTACTAGCGAGGACTAGGTCTACCCCGCCCAATACCCCGTGGTTAGAAGCGGAAGTGAATATCGCACTTGTTCGGATGAGAAATCGATCTTGGCTCACAGGAAACCAAAATAGGAGGTTTTCCTGAGTAACTAGATACCGGTATTTCGATGCCATCGGGGTCCTAAACCGTGTACCACCAGCTGTCATTGGCCTTTATCTGTATCGTTGAGGCCACTAACAAAGGAGCATGAATCAAGTCTCTTTGCGCTGGAAGAATCGATTTTTTGAGGGCGCCAAATATAGGAGTTACTTAGGCCTATGAACAGAATTCTCTATACATGAGACTAAAGCCAACCTGAGTCACCCCTAGGCCTTCATTGCCTAAAGAGCATGTTGCAGGTTTGGACATGCTCAACAGACTTTTATGACAAATACGAAAGTTCTTTTTCTTACCGGCTCGTCGATATGCTGGAAACGAGGAGCCCGCACCGGGCCTTGGGTGATATCCTCGGTGGCACCCTCGCAAGCTCACCGAGCTCACACTCAGCAACACCCGGGGCTCCCTAGAACTCAATGGCGAGGAGGTGATGTCAGGAAACACGAAGAAAATTCTTGGTAGCCCCTTGTCGGCGGTTGCATGGCTAGTAAACCGGTTAATTAAATCATGCGTCTTAACGATAACTCATGATTTCTTTTGTGTTCTACGGTTTTGGTTTATATAGATTGGTCTGTTAAAAATCCTTTGATATATCTTCCTATTAGTGGTTTAGAAGACTACATTGAACTCTATAACGATGCGTCTGGTAGCAATAGTAGCAACAAAGGGCCATGTTGATGCCTCGGCATCCTTCTAATTGTGGGGGGTTTTATATTTGTCGGGAATGGTGACCTACAGAGGCTTCTTATAAGGTAATGATTTTTAGATGATACCAAGCATTTGGACATTCATAATTTGGTTATGAGCATATATATATTTCTAGCTTAGGGTGATGCAGGTTTTCATACTATAATAGTTCAACTTTTCGATTGCTTTAAAATTGATGCGAATTGGTTAAAAGACCTATCAACAGCTGTCGAGCGAATATTAAATCAAATAAGGACGTTGAGATATGGTTGTAGTTGATCGCGCGACCATTTTCTATCTGTTTCGGACTGGCCAGGTGCGTCACTCACTTGTGTGCGATCACTTCATAAAAGTGAGAGAGGGAGAACGGTATGTATAGTTACCTAGGTATACAGGCAGGAACGCAGTCCTCGAAGTTCTCTATAGAATATTTTCACCGAAACGAGATCAAAGATACAGATGTACCCGTTTACCAGTGGATGGCGCCCGGGCTGCATTTGGAAACCAAAGTGTTTTTAGAGGCGAAAACACCCGGGCCGTAGCCGAGGAATGCAACATATTAACTTTGTCTGAGAAAAACCATGGCAGCCATACGATATGGCAACATTCCTAGGGCACTACATCTGTCTACAAAGTCTCACAAAATTCCTACGATGTTGGTTCAAAGTTCGAAGTGTTTGAATTGTCCCGGCTATATACGCAAGCAAAACCTAGCTTCCAAAGCTAAAGCAAGCCAGTTGCGCACTTCGACAGCAGTAAGCCCTCATATCACAGAAGACATCCGCTGGTAAAGCTAAAGCCATTTCCAAAACCACTTGTTCGGACTCCAGTCCTCCTTCCAACCATGTCCAAAATAACATCTTAGATCATGAGACGCTCGACCTGGTTCTTGATGGCGCGGATCTGAGCGGTCAGGTCACTGGCCTCGTTGGTAGTGATGGAGGCAGCAATGACGGGGCGGGAGACACCGGTGGCACGGCCAAGAGCCATCTTGCTGGGAACGTAGACGTAGGGAACCTAATTTGCATGGTTAGTCTGGATGCTCGCCGTAGGGTCGTAGGTTATAGGCTTTGGGGTATTCAACTCACGTTCTTGTCCTCAGCCAAAAGAGGCAAGTGAAGCACGATAGCGAGAGGGCTGGTATCGGCGGCCATGATGACAAGCTCGGAGGTTCCGCGGTTAAGGGACTTGGTGCACTCGTTGGCGCCCTTCTTCAGCTGACGGTAGTGAGCGGCTTGCTGCACAAGGTCGAGAAGGCTCTGGGCGAGGGCCTCATCGGCGATGGGCCACGCTGCGCTGGTATCTTCGGCCATTGTTGTATTGTAGTTGGGAATTCAAACACCAGATCTTTAAGAAATGGCTCACTCGGTGGATCACGGCCGTGTAATTGCAACGGAAAATAAGTGGTATGTAGATGGTTAAGTTGGAGATGATCGTGGGAAATTTTTTGAGAGCGGACCGTTCGGACACACCGCCTGCTGAATTTGCAAATGTTTCTGCATCTTGGCGCTCACCGCTCCCATGCTATTGGCCACCCCACATATCCCGCCACCGACAGTTGCTGCCTGCTTTCTCAGGCTACATAACGAATTTGCTTGTGCAGGTAATCGTCCTGCGATGGATGGGTGTACTGTGTATACAACGCTTGCTTACTGATCTTGCTCCATCACTCAATATGCCAAGGACCCGTGTCGAAGTGTATAGATACTGGGCTCAACTCTGTTAGCCACGAAAATGGCTACACAATCTTAGAAATTCTACAGCGGTCGAGGTCTTCTGCAAATTGTTGTCCATAAATCATAATAAAGGCTTTCATTTTTCCTCCGAAAACCTGAAAACCTTAGCCTCCATGCAATATATATTTCTATGTGGCTTGAAATGCTAATTTCACAAAAGTAACCAGACATTTAGTCGGTACCGTTCACAGTGGCAGAGGCAAGTTTCGAGCGTGCGCGCAGCGCAGGACCAAACTTGAACAGAACGAACGGAATAAACGTCAAGACGGTGGCAATCAATGCCAGTAACAATCCAGCGTATTGACTGCCCATGTTGTGGAAGAACTGGGAAGCAAAAAGAGGCGACACAGCACCGAGCGTGTTACGCATGAAACCTTGACCAGCAATGGCAGAAGAAGAGTGTTCTCCGTAACAATCGGCAGTGTAACTGTAGCAGGACTCGAAGATGAAGAAGATACCGATGGTGATGAGAGCCAGTCCGATGACGGGGCCGATCCAGGGGAGACCCTCGTACTGGGTGAAGCTGTAGAGGAACAGTCCGATCGGTAGCCAGACGGCTCCGCATAGGGCACCGTACAACCGAGCTTCGGGTGCGACCTCAGCGTTCGGGTCGGAGGTGAGGGATTGGTATTTTCTGATTTGGAAGAAGTTGAGACCGAAGCCGATGGTGGTTCCGAGGCAGAGGGATATATAGGGAAGACCAGAGACTCCTTCGTTCCAGCCACGCTTCTCCTGGAAGGTGATTGGGATGACGGAAAGGAAGAGGAAGGTCAGGAACCAGGCGAAACTGATCCAGAGACCGAAGGCGAAAACGACGGGCTCACTGAAGAGCATCTTCACGGCCTTGACTGAGGAGTTGTGCAGCATGTGCTTGATTCCGGGCGCTTCAATATCGTTGTGGGTCACGAAACGGTCATCACCGGTGCTCTTGCGAATTGCCTTGGCACGCTTGGTAAGACAGACACTGCCACGAGTTTCAGGTAGGCAAAAGGCAATGATGATACCAAGGGGAATGTTCGCCAAACCCTGGATACCTTCGAGCCAGCGCCAGCCGAGAGCCTGATCGATAAAGCCGGCGTAGATGGGGGCACCCACTGTACCGAGGATGGCGATGAAGGAGAAGCAAGCCATGGGAATAGCGCGGTGTTCGGGTGTATACATATCGCCGAAGGTGCCGCCGACAAGAATTGTACCAACACAACCGAAAAGACCCAGCAGGGCACGACAGACTAGGATCGTGGCAATGTTCTTGCCAAGCGCGAGGCCGATGAACATAAGACAGAAGCAGACGTAGGCACCGATATAGATCACTCGACGACCAGCCAGTTCACAGAACGGAGCGAGGAAAAGGGGCGCAAGTGCACAGGTAAAGTTGAAGGTGAATAGACCAAGCTTTCCAATCAACTCTGTTGTCCCTAGCTCTTTTGCCATGCCTGAAATTCCGGAACTGTATGCTGTCGTTGCGAGACCGATGAAAAGTGTCATGCAGCAAAGCTGAGCGCTGATGAAGGCCTTGCGGCCTGAACTCCAGTTGAAGGGGTTCTGCTTGTCTCCTTCTACGAAGTCAAGTACGATGAAATTTTGGCCGTCGTGCTGCACAGGCTTTGTGGCTGTGAGGGGAAGGTCGACATCGACCTCTTGCAATAAGCTGCTGTCGTAGTGCTGGCTTTGCTCTTGTGAAAGTTCGTCCCGGTATTTTCCACCGACAATTAGACCCTTGATCGTGTGTACCTCGCGGGCTGGGGAAGCGTCAAGTGAGGGGACATTCTCGTTATGGGAAGCCGATACTGGCTGAGGGTTTTTGGTGGCCTTCATATTGTATATAGTGGGGAGGGTGAAGGGGGGAGAATATGTTCAGAAGAGAACGAATATAACGGGGGTTGTCCCTCTCTTAAGCGTTCATGCGAAGGTCGCCTGATTTGCGTCATGCTCCGGACTCCAGTATTTGATGATGAACCGGGGCTGCGGGATTATACGGAGAGTGGAGAAGGGTAATTCTAGGTAATGATCGATTATGGTGCCAGCACAGAGCACAGTGAAGAATCTGTTGATCAATGAACGAGTTGGAATACGAAGTAAGTGGGTACGACGAAAACTGAATGAAATGTCTCACGGAGTCTCCGTCGCGCTGGAACTGTTTTCCTCTTTTCGTGTTGATGCTACTACTCCGTACCGTCAAGACTACTGGGAGATCCCATAACAATACTTCCTCCAAGTCTCGCTCGCTGTGTCCTGTTCTACTTCGCCCATTGTCGTGCTTCAACATCAGGCCACGCTTAGATCTCGTATAGATGTGTACATACGGCGCCGGAACCAAACAATTCATGTTTCGGACGAGTGCCGGGGCTTAAGTTTGCCATATAGTATCCCCGATGATGGTCCGAATAACCTCCCGAGCCGAGTGGATCTCATTGGCCGTTCGTTCCACCGATTAGAAATCCAGTCGGCATGCCGTTTTTGACTCGGATTATGTGCCTGAGTTAAGGAGAAAACCAAGGGAGTCCAGGGAAGTTCTCTATTTGACTAATAACCTATTTGATCACGGAAGAGACGTCTACTTTAACTCGAACTGAAAATGAACTTATAAGTATTCACGTATGAATTAAAGCTTCGCAGGACCCACTCGGGACTTGACTGCCCAGTATACTTCCCGGTGAGTCCGATTGCAGGAGGAATCCCGAGATGTGCCCCGAAGTTCATCCCGAAGATGTGATTGGCTGGGTGATCCTCGGGACTCCGTTCAAATTTCTACGATCATTTCCAATAATATCTTGTGCGTGGACCAGAGTTTCTGGACCTTCCCCAACGGGTTCATATCCCAGCACAAGGCTCTTTAAAAATTTTGGGTCCGTTAGTTAATTTTCTTCTTAGATGCCGGTTCCGTGGTGTGTGCCATGGGGAGAGAAAAATGCAATCGCAATAAAATTTATCTTGTCTCCACTGGCTTAGTTGTCTACCGATCGATCCGGTCGTTTCGTTCGGGTCGTGACTCGGGGCTCTCACGTCATGCCGCATGTCTCGCCCAAGGTAACTTTTGTGCAAACTTTATGCCAAACTTTATGCGCTGTTTGCATGAATTGCATGAATTGCGTGAATCATCTGATCAAACCAGCTCTGCAATTACTCCGTATATTGCCGAGGGATTTAATTTAGACTCAGTCTCATCTCAACCCTTTTTACCAACCCCACATTGATAGGCGTCGCAATACCATTCCCTTTCCCCCTTTTCACCCAATACCCATTCATAAACCTGACTTCCGTTTCTCGACCAGCTCGCAAATCCCACACCATGGTGCAAGTGGTGTGAAGCGTCTTCTCGATAATTGCATTCACTGTCGCCTCGAGATTATCCACTGCAAATCGCTCGTTGAGACTCAAGACGTGTTGTAACTCCGGAAGAGTGCAAACCGCATGCGAGATCTTTGTTAAGGTCGCCCGGCGAGTCTCATGGATCGTGAGCAGAACCCCGTTTTCGGCGTCGTTCAGAGCGCATCATGGATTGCAGAATGCATTGATGGCGAGCTTCTCGAGCTGGGTTGGGAGTACTTCGGTATATATGTAGGCAGTGGCGTTGTGACTGCGTGACAGGGGGAGTACCCTGGTTTCGCGATCGACGGCTTTTTGGTGTCGTTTCGTATCTCTCTTAGTCATCAAAGTTTCAGGGAACCCAGTTAGTAGCTTTGGCTATGATGTCTTCCGAGGACGGGTCCTCCCACAGAATAACAAAGTGGGGATGCGTGAGACGGGCGCCCATCATGGTCGCCGTAAGGCCCGGAGCATCAGCAGGGAAACAAGGCTGAACCACAGATAAAATTTTGGACGGTGGCCGAAAAAGGAAGGAAATCACGCTCTGAGTGGTGTTGGTCTCTCTAGGTAAGGGAGATTTGTCTCGTGAAAGAGAGGGCGCCAGGTGTCCGATAAGTCTCGGGGCTACCAGGGTGCAGGGGTCAGATTCGGCCACCACAGCGGAAGCAAAGCTCGGCCACTATACTTATAGATGAAAGACATCATTTTCCATGATAAATCCCGCCTTTCTGGGTGACAGCATTGCACGTATCACTGTTGGATCCGATGAATGGTTGGAGATTGCCGCATACTGGGTCGGACAACCAGACCAGGGAGACAAGGGACGGTACAAGTCCGAGGCAGAGAAGAAACGTCTGTAAAGGATTAACGAAGGCCATCTCCAATCGTCTATCACGCAGTTTAGTTGCTGAGCCTTCTGCCATAACAAGCATCCATGTCACTTGTAGACTGGAGTTTGGTTGGCAATAGTCGGACAAGACGGGATAGTATCGTATTCCCCCATGCTAATCGCCAGATTGAATTCTCCATTGCTCAACGGCACTTTGACCTTTCCCTTCACAATATTCCCATTTTGCCATTCTGAACTTGTGACTGGCGGCTCGTAGGGGTTCATAATTACGACTTGGGCAATGCAAAGGCGAAATCAGAGGGGCGAATCCGGATATGTGAAAATTATCTGAGAGGGTTAAATTATTTTTGCTCAAGCATGCGGAATTGTCGTTCAGCGTCCTTGTCAGTTCATTTTTATGTTTCCTATTGAGGTGCAGATTCGGACCGCCAAAATCGGAGGGGGATTCGGCTTCCGCTTCCCCGCGTCCGTGCCAAGGGGTCTTCTCAACAGCGTCGAGGACAAGGGCTATGCTTTTGCAAATTCCTCTTCAGCTGAAGAATACAACGTGTGGAGTGCCTACATCCAAGCATCATGCCTTGGCCATGGCATTTTGTCCACCTCAGCTCCGATGAAAAAGACCACCGGCGCCGCCTGCTAGACCAGTACGCAGTCTATTCCCAAGTATCCATCCTGGTCCCGATTTTGAGTTATCAAGTATACCGGCTCATCGCATGGGTCTTGAGTAAGAAAGGGAGAGCCCATGTCGCGTACACTGCTCTTGGGCAGTCGCCGGTCCGCCTAGAATCAGCTAGGGGGTGGTCTAGGACAGCTGCCAGGCGATGGAGGTCTACGGTATGGTGGTTAAATGGTGAAATTTCCCCAGATCTGGGTGTAGGAGGACGCTGGACCGCTGCAGTTGCCTGGACTTGCTGGCTGCTGTTTCTATCCGTCAATCAGACCGGTGATGGTAAGCAATTGTCTCCGTGACTTTGTTGGGTGCCCAATTTGACCAGTTCTCAGACTATTTTCATGTCACCAAACGCTTCGGAAGTATTGCTGCAGCCCAACTTCCCATTCATTATATGTTGTCTATGCGGAATCGATATTCCCCTCTGGCAGTCATCTTCTGCACTTCTCACGAACAGCTCATCCACTGGCATCAAATATGTGGCAGAATCATTATGATCCTTATTGCTCTTCATGGTACATTATATATCAACTATTTCGTTCAGACGGGTATCCTGGTCGAACGCCTGCAGACTCGCCCATCTATGACCGGACTATTATGCTTGGTCTTGATGTCCGTTCTTACAATTACAAGTATCGAGAAATGCCGACAATGGAGCTACCGAGCCTTTTACTTCTGCCACCTAGCGATCGGACTGGTGATATTGCCGATTCTCTTCTTTCATACCAGTCAGCTCCGGCTGTATGTGATTGAGACCCTGGCACTGTTCATTGCCGATCGGATTCTCCGACGAATTGACACCATCGCCGACTCAGTAACTGTCACTCAGATCCCCGCTACGGACTTGCTGAAAGTTCAGGTTCATATCCCCGCGTCCAAACTTTCTCGCTTCAAAACTAAGCCCGGCCAACACGTCTATATGTGCATTTCCACTGGGGGTGGATGCATTGGTGCAAACCGCGTGCTGTCGAACCCGTTCACAGTGGCCGATGTATCCGCAGGCAAGCTCACACTATTTTTGCGAACCCGTCGGGGTCCCACAACACAAATGCTGTTGACCCATGCGGACCGATTCAATGCCCAACCTCTAATCAACATTGAAGGACCATACGGGACTTCTGTTGACATCGCAGATGTCGCCGGGAAATTCGATCGCATCCTCCTTGTGGCTGGCGGGATAGGAGCGACATTTGTCCTACCAGTCTACAGGGCGTTGCGTGAACACCTCGATAACGACGTTGGGGGTCACAAACGCCTCGACTTTACATGGGCATTGAGATCCATGGCAGAGGTTGCTTGGGCCACTAAGCTCGAAAATCAGGTATTTGCAGATAATCCCGATGTTCACATTTACTTGACTCGACAAGCTTCCCTAGAGCATTCCTTCCCTGAAGGGATGGAGATGGGTGACTTGCGGGAATCGGATGGATTAGTCGCAGGGTCCAACCCACATATGGGACGGCCTAATCTCAGGAAAATTGTGGACCAGGCATTCAGCTATCATAGCGAGGAGTCTGTGGCAGTCTTTTTCTGTGGGCCACACGATATGGGGCGTGAGCTACGGGCCCATGTGGGGAGATGGGTGGCCAAGGGACGTTCCGTATTTTGGCGTCAAGAAAGTTTCGGATCTTAATTTATCTAGGGATAC
>PKQL01000286.1:0-34828 GCA_002916455.1 Penicillium sp. CF05
GCATTATTGACAGGCCTGTGCTCGGCATTGGTTCCTTAATCCCCGTGATTAAACCAAATTACCTTGACTGCGCTAATACGCCCCATTACCCATAACCCAGTGAACACAGCTAAACGCAATTTACCGAGAATTGGGGTAAACCCTGCCCCGGTCTAGATTCTGCAGAACTTGGATAGTTACTACCTTGCCATGCATCCGAGGTATTTTCCTAATCTGGGTATGCTAACATGTGTCGTGCACAACATGGCGTTGTCCCTGCCTAACTTGAAGGCTGGCCATTTAGCCGCCAATGGGTTTCCCATCCGATGTGGCTGCGTTGCTTGGGCCTACCCTTTACCAAGCGGTGGAATATTCACAGCCATCTCGGTCCCACCAAGACCCAAGGCGCCTCCTCCACAAAATGACTTCAACTACTTCTGAAGCCAGTGGCGGGGTCTGGAGGACTCCCTCCGTGTCCCCGGAGTGTTCGTCGTACTTCTCCATTGGGAAACATGCCAGTCTATTGAGTCTTCTATAATCATACGGTCATACGGACCGTAGAGCCGTGGCATGAAGTTCCATGCGAATCCTCTGACAACCCTCTCTAGTTCCTGTTGGAATATAAAAGGACTCTGTGCCAATCCCAGTCTCGGTTTCCTCATCAATTCACTCAGCAATCAAGCCCTCAACCCAGTGCACATCAACACGGGACATAATGGCTTCCACTCTCTCCTTCAAGATCTACAAGAATGCTCTGCTCTTGGCCGGGTTTCTCGGGGCTGCACAGGCACAGCAGGTGGGCACAAACACTGCTGAAGTTCATCCATCCTTGACTTGGCAAAAGTGCACCGCGGGAGGCAGCTGCACGTCCCAAAGCGGCAAGGTTGTCATCGATGCCAACTGGCGCTGGGTTCACAACACTGCCGGCTACAACAATTGCTATACTGGCAATGACTGGGATCGAACTCTCTGCCCGGACGATGTTACATGTGCGACCAACTGCGCCCTGGACGGTGCCGACTACAAGGGCACCTATGGTGTTACCGCCAGCGGCAGCTCTTTGCGGCTGAACTTTGTCACTCAAGCATCTCAAAAGAACATCGGCTCACGGCTCTATCTGATGGCGGACGATAGCAAGTATGAAATGTTCCAGCTGCTCAACCAGGAGTTCACCTTCGATGTCGATGTCTCGAACCTTCCCTGCGGCTTGAACGGTGCACTGTATTTTGTGGCCATGGATGAAGATGGCGGCATGGCACGGTATCCTACAAATAAAGCCGGTGCGAAATACGGTACCGGTTACTGCGACGCGCAATGCCCGCGCGACCTCAAGTTCATCAACGGCGAGGCCAACGTGGAAGGCTGGGAGCCGTCTTCCAACGATGTTAATGCTGGCACTGGCAATTATGGTTCTTGCTGCGCTGAGATGGATATTTGGGAGGCCAATTCAATCTCCACCGCAGTCACACCCCATCCCTGCGATGACCCAGCCCAGACCAGGTGCACTGGAGATTCCTGTGGCGGCACATACAGCAGTGACCGCTATGGTGGTACTTGTGACCCTGATGGATGTGATTTCAACCCATATCGCATGGGCAACCAGTCTTTCTATGGCCCGAGCAAGATCGTTGATACCGAATCCCCTTTTACTGTGGTGACCCAGTTTATCACCGACGACGGCACGTCCACCGGCACCCTCTCGGAAATCAAGCGCTTCTACGTGCAGAATGGCAAGGTTATCCCCCAGTCTGTGTCCACCATCAGCGCTGTGACTGGCAATTCCATCACCGACTCCTTCTGCTCTGCTCAGAAGACCGCGTTTAAGGACAAGGACGTATTCGCCCAACATGGCGGTATGGCGGGCATGGGGGCTGGTCTTGCAGATGGCATGGTTCTGGTCATGAGTCTCTGGGATGATCATGCGGCCAACATGCTGTGGCTCGACAGCACCTACCCAACCAGCGCCTCTTCGACTACTCCCGGTGCTGCTCGTGGTAGCTGCGACATTTCCTCTGGCGAGCCTTCCGATGTTGAAGCTAACCATCCGGACGCCTACGTTGTCTATTCCAACATCAAGGTCGGTCCTCTCGGTTCGACTTTCAGCTCGACCGACTCGGGCTCCGGCACTACCACCACCAAGGTGACAACCACTACTGCTACCAAGACCACCTCCCCAACTGGATCAAGCACCACCGGCGCTGCTCACTATGCGCAGTGTGGTGGACAGAACTGGACCGGTGCAACCACTTGCGCCAGCCCATACACCTGCCAGAAGCAGAGTGATTACTACTCGCAGTGCCTGTAGACAAGGGGCAACCCCGAGGAAGGAGTGGCGGTAAGTCCGAGAATGGCGAAGATATGAAACAATTGGGTGAATTTGATTGATTGTGTTTGACCTTATTTTTGACTTTCAAGAGCTTCGTCTTGCTTTCTTTCGAATTGAACGATCTTTATTTACAATTCCTTCTTTCGTCCGTACAATATGCATCACCGTAATATCATAGCAATGCCTTTCTGCTTGAATTCCGATACGCAGCGTCGGCTTTAGACTAAACCCCGTGCCTAAATTGAAATTGCACTGGATGTCACTAGAAATGGGGATCATTTCTTCATTTATTCTAGCCCAATGATGTCTCGAACGCGTATTCATATTGAGAGTGCATATTTTCAAGACTTAGCTAACATATTGCTTTCTTTTTCACGGCGCTTTGCTTGAAGCTCTCTCTGAAGCTATCTGGAACTGCAATTTCCCATTTGGCCCCAACAGATTCCTATCACATCATAATCTGCTGCCCATTGGACTGGCTGATGCCTTCCAACTGGAATTCGTATCCCTAATATACATGTCATTTAGCCGTTGTATCCTTCTATTCACATGTTACGACGAACGTACGTTTGACGTTTGAAAAACCCAGCAAAGAACTTGCCGGTTTCCGGATAATCGCCTAAGCTCATAATGGCAGACACATCTAGTTCTAAGGCGTCAGTTGTATATGGTTATGTCAGGGCCATGGATTTGCTTACATTGATCTGGCCGAACAATGATAAGAGCACCTTGTGCCGGGTCAATTCCAAGATATTCGTATGCATGGCCATGTCCATCGTTGTAACTCTCGTCGTCGTAATAAATCTTGTGTAGGTCTAATTAATCTAGGTTAGGCATGGTGGGGAGATTGAATACTAGAGAATCCGCACCTCTTGTTTGGTTTTTCCCAGAGACTGGATAAAAGAGTTCAGGGATCTGCTCTAACTCAACATCATGACGTTTTCCATGCCCGATCAAAATAGTCTCGATGAGGCTGTCAATATCTTGATTCTTGGGCGTGAATGTCCGGATAGGCCCATCGGCCGCGCTCAAGTAATCTCCAAGCTATATGATGTATTAGATAACGCCCAGGTTTTAGGTTTAGTGACAAACAGACCTTGTTGAGCTTTGAGCAGTTCTCTGGCACAGTCAGGTCACCTATGAAGGCCATGATGCGCCACCGGCCATCGGACTTGAGAGATTCCATGAGATGTAGAGGTTTGGAGTCACAGAACCGCACCACCTGTGCGCTTGGCAGCCGCATACCAACGCCCACGTTAGTGGCGAGGTTGGTCGATTCCAATGCAGAGGTGATGGGTGAGACCTCATACTTGGCTGTCAAGCCTGCGGTGTATTTCCCAGACTTGATGAAGCCTTCTTGAAACTCAGCAGGAGATGTTGAGGCCCCAGAAGAAAACAGTTTGGAAAAATAACGGTCGAATGTAATCAGATCAATAGCCACCTTTTGGCGTTCTAGGACGTAAGTCTCTAGAAGTGAGGGAGTGGCCACACCTGTCAGAACCTCCCCGAGCTTCCAGCCAATATTATAGCCGTCCTGTAAGCTGACATTCATACCCTGGCCGGCTTTGGGGGAGTGGGTATGGCAAGCATCACCGGCGAGGAAGACCCGGTGATCCTTGTGGAAGAAATCTGCATGACGCTGGCCGATCGCATATGCCGACCACCAAACTGTTTCCACAAAGTCTACCTTGTAAGGGCGGAAGATGCTCTGTGCTTGGGCCTGCAGATTTTCCAGCGTCACCTCTTTCGGGTTGGTTCCTGGGGCAAGTTCAATATAGAACCTTGTCAGGTTGTCGCTATCGCCTTCGCGGGGAATAATCAAGATATTCCCTGACTTCGAGCGAACAGTAGACTTCTTGCGAATGTCCGGGAAATTCGTTCGGGGAACCATGTCCATGACACCCCAGACAGCGTCGCTGCTGTCTCCAATCATTTTGTACCCGAGGGTTTTGCGGACAATGCTGTGTGCCCCATCGCAAGCCTAGAACACTAAGCATAATACCGGAAAGTTCGAAGATAATGAGCACTTACCAGTGCGTATTTGGCTGCAAACCTTTCTGTCTTTCCGGCCTTCTCCGCGGTCACTTTGACCGGATAGGTATCATGGTCCTCGGCAGATGTGCTGTCAACTTTGACATCGGTCACATTGTAGCCATAGTCGATTTGCTGGTCATTATATTTCTGCATCAGCTCGATGAGGAACCCGTTGATACGTGCCTGGTTCAAAATAACGTGAGGTTGGTGTGATAGACCCGGCTGAGTATCCGCTGTGCGGCCTGTCCGCTTGATGGCGCCTGTGCCATTGTCGGCCCAGAAGTTGACCTCGAGAACGTGGTAAGCCTCTCGAAGAAGCTCTTCCCCAATTCCAAAGCTTTCAAAAATTTCTACGGTGCGACATTGCACACCGTCGGCTTGACCCATCTTCATAGGGACCCCCCGCCGTTCTAGTACCTTGCATCGTACCCCATACTTGGCGAGCCAGGTAGCAGCGCAAAGACCGGCAGACCCGCTGCCGCAAATGAGGACATCGACTTTCTCCATTGAAAAATGTGTCCAATGTGTAAGTAGGTAAGCGTAAAGCCTATCCATAGATCCGGCAATCTTTTATGGTACATCCGGGATGCGACCCGGGATGAGTTCCGAAACTCGGGATAAGTTCCGGCAGGTGATTGCGGGACAATCTGGAAAGCCTCGGGCTTGACCAGTACCTAGGTAGTTCTGTTCACATCACTGCCGTTTTGGGCTTGAGGCCTTTGTGTTTCAACGGTCCTTCGAAGTCGAGGATGAACGTTTTGATTCGAGCGGAAATGGCTGGAGCGGGTAAGCTCTTCGGGAGATATCAGGTCTTTGGCCGGGTCTCTATTCTCTGGTTTCATTCCCTTTTGGTCTCTCATAAACACAAGGCGTATGCATCATTAAGTCTGGTCTAAATCATTATATAATGCTCATCCTTCCGCCCAAATACCCAAACCGAACGCCAGCGCCGGTGCAGAACGTGCATCAAATGTTACAAAAAGTACTCGCTGCGCCCTGGCCGCGAAGTCGGAACATGTCTCTGGTCATCGCTGACTGCACTAAACAGCTTGAATGTGGGTTTGAGATCCTCTCCGATTTCACAGACGGAGGCCAAGTTTCCGCATCGGTAGCAGTAATTTGGCGCACTCCACACGGTGACAACATTTTGGTTGTTAAAGTGGTATTTGTAGCCCTCGTTGACCAACTGATGGGCGCGTGCGATCAACGAGAGGTCATTGACATGGCAGAACTCATCCGCCACTCTGTCTCCGAATAACCATCCTAGGGAAGATTGTCAGCTATGTGGGGAAAAAGAAAGAAAGACTCGCATGATTCTTACCCGCTCCCCGTGGACTGACAGCCCACGTCTCCACGTCATCTGGGTCAGACCACACAAGATCACAGAAGGCACCCTCGTGAGGAATCTCCTGTGCGCGGGCTACCACGCGGACTTGGTCCAGTGTGCGAATTTCAGGGCTCAGACCGCCGTGAACGCACAGCACCTTGCCGTCAATAATGGCCCCCAATGTCATGAAATCAAAAACCTGGCAGCATGCCTTCCATACTGAAGCACTACCGTACTTTTGGAAGCATTCTTCGTAGAAACCGTATACTTGGGTAATTTGGCGCGACTCGTGATTACCACGAACCAATGTGACCCGATCGGGATACCTAGAATATTTGTAAGCACTGCCATCAAGTCCACCAAGTACCATGTGGGACTCACTTTGCTTTGAGACAGAGCAAAAGCGTTAACGTCTCCAGACTGAAATATCCACGGTCCACGTAGTCACCCAGAAATACAAAGTTGCGGTTAAGCTGGAGATCTGCAGATGTACCGCTAGCCGATCGGCTTCGCGAACTCGAATCTTCCTCCTCATCATTGGAATTCACGGTTGGACCGCGAAGCTTCTTGCGAATTTTAGGGTCTGAGATGCTCGACGGGGGTTCGATATCGGCGGAGGTAATCACAGAGGGGGATGTCTTCGGGGCGTCGAGTTCTGTACCATCGGGCATGCCTCCAGAAACTCGGAAGAGTTCCAAGAGATCATAGAATTGGCCATGAATGTCACCACAGACTGTGACGGGTGTCGACACTGGTTGTATATTTGATTCTGCGAATACAGTCAGAATATTTAAGCCAAGACCTAGCTAGACAACACTTGCCCTCCATCATGTATTCCTTGACGATCTCACACAACTGCTTCATATGTGGCTCCGATAGATACTTGCAATCCTTCGCGGCCTCCAGCCACTCGTCAGGACCCGCATTGCGCTTAAGTCTGGCAGGACCCGGTTGAGGAATTTTGCTCTCAGGCATGATAAAAAGGAAGGAAGAATCAAGGAAGAGAAATAATGAAAAGAGAGTGAAGAACAAGAACTTGTAAAATGAATGTCAAGGAGAAGCGCAGTTGGTGTTTCCCCCGCAAGCTGAATTTCACACTTGGCCGCCTTCGTCTGCCGAATCGTTCACCTTTTCTTCTTCCAAGTACTCGACGATGTCGTGTACACTTCATGGGCACATTTCATGGGCACACTTCATGGGCTATTGTTCTTTACCGTCTTTTCTTTACTATTTGGACCATGATCTGATTACTGACTGTCAGTTGAGTACTCTAAAACGCAATCAGATCAATCTCCCTTTCCACATGAGCACCCTCGTCCTCTAGACAAGATATTCAGGCTCGTTGATGCGCCTTACTATACAATAGCAGTCCTGCAAAAGGAGTTCCTTTGACGTGTATACCTGCACATACACATGACTGGATCCAAAGTCACGTTACGATGGAACAATACTTCACACATGAAGAGAAGATACAGTTATGTCTCATCAGTGAACATATTGAACATACATATGTATTCATCAGTCATTTATACGCCGAACAAAAGCTATCCACACATAACCCATAGAAATCCAGTCAACCATCCATTTTGCTGAGGAACTCAGTCACAATTTCCGCGAATGCCACAGGCTGCTCCACCATGGGCAGATGGCCGGCACGGTCGATGATCTTGAGATCAGCGCCCCCACGTAGATCAGTGGCCATCTTCTGCATTGTCTGGGGCAGGACACCGTCATTCGCTCCGGCGACGAACAGACCTGGCACAGTGGCAGCGGCCATGCGCTCCCGGATGTCGTAGGCACAGAGGGCCTGCACACTATGGGCAAATCCCTTCAAGCTGTTGGTGCGCACAGCCTCCTTGACGGGCGCAAGGACCTCGGGCTGGGTCTGGTATGATTCCGGCACGAACCATCGACGGGTGGTTAGCTCGGCCAACTCTTCGCCGACAATGGGCTCCTTGGTGTCTGGATCGGTAGCTCCTTCCTTCTCACAAATGGCAACACGGTCACCCCATGCCTTGCGGTTGGATTCGGGAGCGGAAGAGTTGGTGTCGCAAGCGATGAAGGCTCCCACACGCTCCGGGTGCAGAAGAGCAGTGTTCAAAACGGTCACACCACCCAGGCTGACACCGATCAAACGAGCGGCCTTGGGAGGCACACGCAAGGCCTCGAGCAATGTAGCCAAATCAGCGGCCAGCAAATCGATGTTGACAGGCTGCTCACCACTTTGGGAGTGTCGGCCTCTAGTTAAATAGCGCACGACACGGTAACGCTGGTTCCGCTGATGAGCAAAGAAGGCGTCCACAAAACGATCCCAGATGTTCCAATTGACCAGGATAGAGTTGCTCAGAACGACGACAGGCGCGTAGGGGTCCGTGCTACCCTCCAGGCGGTAGGGGATTTCAACACCATCAGAAGTAGTGACGAAAGACTCGACAGCCGGGCGGGTGGTCGAGGGAAATGTGCGAGTACGGCCATCATTCGAGTTCCAAGGCCCAATGACATCCGGGGCAGCTAGCGCAGTGAGTTCACGGGGAGCAGGGCCGAAGGTGTAGTACCACTCATATACGCGACGCTTCTTAGAGGTGACCACCTCGCTCATGAGACGCGAACCCCATGGTGTATTCATGGCGGCCTTGTGGGCATCGCCTCCTAGGCCATTGACGGGAGCATACTCGTGGAGGGCCAGCGATTCGCGCGGGGCGGCGGGATCGATTGCCGCCGTGACAAAACGGCGACTCCGGCGCCATCCAGGCACACGGGAGAGCATCTCGAAATGTTCCTCACGGTACCATCTATCCAGGTCGGCTTGTTTGGCGGGGTCTGGGTGAGTGGCAACTCGGACGGCGATAAGGACGCTACCCCGGGTCTCGGCATCTGTATCGGCTTGATCTTCCAGCGGGCGAATGTTGGGGCTGGTGCGCTCATCGACTAGATCGTACAGTAGACGGCCAACATCGATTTGGGCCATGGTTTTCTTCTCCCGCTCGGTCTTAATCAAGTCGGTTCTTAGATCCAAGTAGGTCTTGCGGGTCAACTCATCCATGTCGGTAATATCGTACAAAGCCACATATTCAGGCTGCTCTCCATCGGTGGCACGGAAGCGAAAGCCATTAGTGACAAAGGGCAATCGCAGACGCAGAGGTCCATGTTCAATATTGTACCAGTCGTGGAACTGGGTATCCGGCAGCGAGCCCTTCGGCTGCATTGTCACGTAGAGAAGACCGGGAGTAGGCATAATGAAGACTAAGGGAGGGAAAAAAAAAGTAACCAATTCCAACAGATACAACTCAGAGAAGGATTCGAAGTTCAATCCAAAGATCAAGGCATATGTTGTATGAACATTTTGAATATATCGGCTCTTAAGACTTGCCCCTCATCCGGGTGAAAGCAGAACCCGAACTTGACTGCCGATGATATTTCTCTCTTTTCATTTTCCTTTTTCATTTTTCCTTTTTTTTTTCTTTCTCTTCTATATATCAAAGTACAATATACATTCTACCGTAAATATATACATTTCATCTATTCTATTTTATTCTAATTTCTTCAATCATACCAGATGGCATTCATACCAAATCCTTGCTCAGGGATATCCACACGCGCGACGCGTGCCAGCTTCTCGTCACGCCAGCGGTACATCTCAACAAATCCAAGCTGGTCATCGCACAGTGCGAGCCACTCATCACTAAAGTCACAGGGGCTGACGGCGTTGGAGTGACCACCGCTGGTCGAGGTAGGGTTGATGAAGAGCTGGCGCTCGATCTCGCCATGTGAGCCGAGCTTGAACGCAGTGATATAGCCAGTCACGTCGAAATGGTTTGACCGAGTAGTGGCGAAAAGGTATTCTCCACCCTTGGTGCAAAATGTCACATCTCCGCGATACTTGTTGCGTGGGGGAAGGCCTAATGACAGATTAGTTGCTGGTTTTCACATCGCATATGTCACACTCACCGGAAGGCAGTAACGGGTACGTGATGTGAGTGAATACTGGCTTGTGGGTGCGCTCATCGATCACGTAGACTGCCAGTCGATTACCCGCCTCCATCAGCGTGTATAGGTACTTGCCGCTCGGGTGCATCTCAACCCAGCGGGGGTGGTCGCCCGCATCAGGCGCCTCGAGGCAATCCACCAGTGCCAATTCGCCCGTCTCGGGATCCTTGATGTGCGTCCAGATCTTGTTGGCCGTGAGATCGGCGGAGTACAAGTACGTCTCCGTGGGATCGAACACCATGCCGTGGATACCTGTGTTGGGGAGATATTCGTAGTTCTGGATGTTGCGATCCAGACCTCCGTCGGGCTTCACGGAAAACACATTGCCGTAACCGGCGTGGTTGTAGAAAGGGTTGCCGTAAACATTGTAGGGAGGCTTGTGGGCGGCAAGCACGAAGATCGCACGAGTGTTGGTTTCGCTACTGGGAGCCAGAGCTAACATGAAGAAAAAAAGTTAGCGAGAGGAAATTGTTTCCACACCTTGGACATACGGTGACCAGCAACCGGGTGCGACACTTGGTGAACGATCTCTGTCGGGCTATTGACGAAGAAGCTGTTCCACTTCTTCATAGCTGCCCCATATATCGTCTTCTTATCGTGAGAAAATGTCATCCATGAGATTGGCTCCGCTTCTGGGATCTCGGTCTTTTTGACCAACTCTAGCGTGAGGGCATCATCGTCAAATTGCACGGTATAGATGCGCCCGGGGGCGGTCCAGGTACCGACCATTAAATGATGCTTCATATTGGCGGTTGAGGAGTGAGAGAATGACCGAGATATTGAGCCAGATGCCCATGAAAAAGCAGAACGGATCATGTGTAGGAAACTTGAATATAATGGAAGTTCAATGTTATCTGCGGGGATATCGGCATTGAGGGGCGGCACCCCGCGGGAGTATGTTTTGACTCCAATGCCGGTGGAAATACAATTCGGGGTAGTATCTAAGTATATCCTACGGAGTACGGAGTACACAGATTTCGTTTCGGTTTGAGGTCATACATTTGAGTGTTCCTATCACCATTACTCAGCTTAGTTGGTTCTTATACCTCAGCCAATTCATAAAACAAAGTGTAAGGAGATCTAGAGAGACATATATCTCTGTACACTAAAGACTACGCCCCGACTCGTATATTGTACGTACTCTATTTAATTGTTATATATCAATTATTTGGCTGTCTCTTTTATACAATCTTGAACTGGGAAGTAGACATTTCGAAAGGCCGATAGAATCCGGAGAAACACTCCCCCACATTGGCGGATAAGATATTTCCCGGTATATCTATCCCCTTCAAGGTCCCGTTGAAGAACATGCATGGATGCCCAGGTAATACATCATTAGAAACTCGACTCTGATGTACGTGATTCAGCGTAGACTCACCATCAAAAATACCTTCAAATCACTCGGAATCAATCATACACGCACCATGCGTCTGCCCTACGCCCCTTCCACCCCGCCTGTCGATGCGGCCCCCGACACAGCCGACATCTATGCTCGCATCGCGGAGCGTAGGAATCCCCGTCCTTTGATCCCGCTTGACCTCTCCCTCCTTCATAGCCCACCTGTCGCTGATGGCTGGAACAGCTTCATCGGGGCTATTCGGTCGCGAACTCTAGTGGACTCTGGTGTTATGGAGTTGGCAGTCTGCCGTGTCGCTGTACTCAATAACGCTGTTTACGAATGGAATGCTCACGCCCCACTGGCTCTCAGAGGTGGTATCAAGCCCGATCAACTGCAGGCTGCTCTTACACTCCCCTGCACCGCCGAGGGAGATATTGCTGAGCTTGAGAGTAGCGCACTCACCCCTCAACAGCGCGCCGTTCTACGCTATACCGACCAGATGACTCGCACCATTAGAGTTGAGGATATTGTCTTTGCTGAATTGAAGACGGTCGGGTACGATGACCGCGAGATCGTGGAGCTCACCACCGGCATCGCCGGTTATAACTGTGTGAGCCGCTTCTTGGTTGCGCTGGACGTCGGTGAGAACAATGCTCGCGAGATGAAAAACGTGGATGATATGGTCGCCGCTCTGCAATAGAAAGTGTCGTACGGGAAATGAAACGGAACTAAACGCAGAGGCAATCTTGACGGAACGATCTGCACAACATTGAAATTGTTAGAGCCCTCCAGTCCTACGAGTATGTATATAGTAGAAGTTTTGCGCACGACAAAGGTGACAGGATGGCCTATCATAAAGAGCAACAAGCAAGCAAATGGACATGAATCGATAGCAGCTGGGGCTACGAAAGATCTGAGATATTAGTGTTGGTCTATAAAGATGTAAGTAGATCTACAAGGTTTCACTGCGCATGAAAACGCTTTAGTAAGAAATCGGCCAGATTGACGTATCGTCCCTGGCTCACGTCTTGCTGGACCAGGATCTGCTCGGCCACATCATGTGCCCAAACAAACTCGGAATGAAAGTCGCGGAGTTCCCATAGACGTTGACGGAGCCACCTTTGATGCGTTATGTCATTGGTTTCAATCGCTGCCATCAACAGCGGCCAGTGTAACCGCCGAAGGAGCTTCGGGTCAGACAGGAATTGTTTTTGACAGATGTCAATGATCCCTGCGGTAGCTTGTTGGTGGATGCCTAGAGGCAAAGTATCGACGCAGAGAAGCCGACGGTGGAGGACGACCTGGCCGTAGAAGGTAGAAACGGCCATGTATATGGTATTGAGCGTACGTCGAGCGGACACACTACCCGCAAATCTCGCGGTGATGAAAAGGTCGGAGAATGTCTAATACAATCAGTAACTCTGTCCACATCAAAAGGGGCATATGTAACTGACTTCTCGGGTAGCGAGGATTTCACGGAAAAGGGCTTCTGCGGACTCGGCGGTACCAGCCGCGGACTCGACGAGGACTTTCCAAGTCCGATGGCGCAGGCAAAATCCCACATGCAATAGCTCTAAAGCCCTATAGTTTTCAATATCGTCCAGAACTTCCTCATCCGGATATTGCTCGCCCCAAAAGCACCGGCCCCAGAGACGGGCACAACGATGAAGATGGTCCGGCTGCAAAGCGGGATTCCCAGATTGGGCCACATAGTCGTAAAGTGAATCGGTAAGACCAATAGGACGGTAGCTAGCATCAATATACCTGTCTGGTCGTCAGTGGGAGTCGTTTGGATGCCGGCTGAATATGAGCTCACAGAATCCACAACAAAAGCTGCTCAGGAATGAAGGAGACCTTGGCCATGGTCCCTGTATTACTGGCCAATGTATTTACTCCGGGAGAGCAGAACATATCATTCACATCTTTGATGCGGAATAGTTGCGGGTGTGTTTCCAGGAGCGAGCGTACGCCCTGGAGGTGGAGTTGAAGCTAGACCATTAGCCGATTAATAACTGCACAGATCAATAAGAGCATTCTTACATGGCGCACTGAATGCCCGAACTGCCACTCCCAAGCTATCATCAGAAAAACAGTGGCAAAAACCGTCTCGACATCATCCAATGAAACCTGGCGCGGCGTCTCGAGCAATTGCCTGAATTCTTTGACCGCTTGGCTGTAATGGTACCGACCATGATCCTGAGAGCGTACAACCAGCCCATTGCGATGCATATCACATGCACTTAGAGCCAATATCATCCGCATTATGATTCTATTGGATGAAGCTGGACCTTCGTAAAGGTGGCTAATTTTTCTCGGGTGTCCAATTAGCGGGTAGTCATTTCTCACACGCATGAAAGTCTCACCATAAGCTGCTCCACTTCCATCTCTTCATGTAGTAAAAGACGAGCGAGGAAGAAGGGAAGTACTGGAAGTATTGTCGATCAAGGGAGGTGAGTGTCAATGAATTGGCGCACGCGACATTGACGTTCAAGGAAGGGTATATGGGGGTCGGGATTGGCGCCGGATTGAATGTATCAAAGGAAAGCGCGTCGGCTGCCCAGGAGACCGGCGAGGGACTTGCAAAAAGGGCATCCGGTTGAAAGCCGACAAGGTCCTCAGCTTTGGGCATCGGCCATGAGGGTTGTTCGGAGGTTTCCGGTGCAGGTTCGAGGTGTCGGATTTGCGTGCTTCGTCCACGCTTCACCGGGACACCCCACTCGCAATTGAGGCGCAGGGATGAGCATCTTGCGCAAACTGGTTTCTCTTCACCGCACTTGACCTTGCGACGGCGACAGGTACTACAACCTATCAAGAAGTGAGTTAGTCGGCTATGTAGGAAAGGAAAGGATACCCTACCACTCTTGGAACGTGGTCCATTACGCCCAAAGCCCTGCATATAAATGAACCAGCAGGGATCAACCTGCAGACATGAGCAAAACTATCGAAGAGAGCGAATGGAAAGAATCAATAATGAAAGGTTCGGGATAGTGGACTATGTCAGTGCCGAAGCCGATAAGATAACGCGGGGAAAGCTGAGTCATCATGACGTCGGGCCGACAGTTTCCCTTTTCGGATGCACTACTTTATTTGGTATGCCGATTCTCTTTGAATAATCTCTAGTGGTAAAATGAATGGGGGTTAAATCCTGACGACCTTGAAAGAATAAACATCTACTCCTTCACAATCTCATCTTTCCATTGACGCCGCGCCAAATCATACATATCGTTCTCCACAATCATATCCCAACCGATTAATGCCAAAGACTTCCCAACAATTAATGCCTCGGCATGCGCTTCATCTGTTCCAGCTGCAGCTGTAAACGTCGGGTGATGTGGAAATGAAGTTGTAGGAGCGGGAATCGCAAACATTGTATGAAGCGTGGGGGTCTCGTAGCTAACATTTCCTACAATTGAAGTGCCGCGGGTCAGTCCTGTCAATCGACCGGAATAATTTCCGATCACATACCAATATCTGAGGATCCTGTTAGGACTTTGTCATGGCGCTTGAGAACATTGCGACTATAGCGCCCCATGTGGACCTGGTATCGTTCACAGAGAGTGTCATTCAATCGGACATCGGTATAGAGTTCGTCCCTGGAAGCATGCATATTAGTAACCATCCCATCTAGATAGGGTGATAAATGGATGCATACTCCTCAATCTTGACTTGACATCCAGTGGCCAACGCACCAGCCTCAATGCAATTACGCAATTTGCCAACAAGGGCATTCAGTCCCTTCAAGGTAGGGCTGCGCACCTGCCAAAAAGCTTTCGTGTAATCCGGTATCACGTTAGCTACCTTGGGAGTATCCAAGAAAGCACAATGAACACGTTGATCCGGAAGAAGCTGCTGTCGAAGAACCGCAACGTTGTTGTAAGACGAGACCAGAGCATCAAGCGCGTTGATCCCTTCCCACGGGTTTCCACCAGCATGAGCATTTCTACCCGTGAATTCACCTATATTGAATTATGTTCGTCAACATGGAATCCCAGAACTAAATTGCACGACTCACAATGAATATTCTTGCGCGCGTTCATAGGCGTTCCAGCTATGCCATCGGATGGCTCTTGGTCGGGATAAATCTTTTCGGGTCCAGGATGACTACAAATCAAGTCAGCAAGAAAATTCCATCTCCTTTCATATGTGCAAGATCTCACGCCATCAGCGAGATGTCGACATTCTTGTAAGCGCCGGCATCAATCAATTTGGCCTTTCCGCCTCCATTTTCTTCGGCCGGGGTGCCTAACAGCTGGGCTCTACCAGGGATGTTAAATTCCCTTAGGGCAAATGACAGCGCAAGAAACGCAGAGATACTGCTTGTCGCTATGAGATTGTGACCACAGGCGTGGCCGATTCCAGGTAATGCGTCATATTCTGCGTTGAAATTAATCAATCGCCCACCGGCTCCACTCAAAACCTCAAAAGAGGTTTCAAGCCCATAAGCGTGGCGAGTAACGGTGAAGCCTTGTTCTTCGAGGAAGTCACAAATCGTATCATGGGCACGGTGCTCCTCGTAAGCAAGCTCGGGGTTTGACCAGATCTGATAATCATCATCAACATGTTATCCTTGCAGATGAAATACTGGCGTAAGGATGAACGTACTCGATGGTTCAATTCCCGCAATTCCTGTTGCAGTGCCTCAAGTGCGGCATCTGCAGAGGTCCTCACTTCCTCGATATTGATGGTTGTAAGAGTCATAATGTTTCTGTCCCCCACTATACTTATCGTATTAAATTGGATTCCTCTTTCCTGAAGGTCACCAAGGACTCTGCGTACCTGAATATGAACAAGGTTCAAAATCGAAACCGGATTGACGTTTGATCAGGTATTCAGAGTAGGAGGGGAAGGCAAGGGACGCTATGCCGAACTGTCCTGTTGCTGTGACAGGCTGACAACAAGGGTAGACTCACTGAATGGCGGTTATTCTCCGCTATATTAGCGAGCTCGGCAAGAGCCTATGGGTCAGAACCCTTGGAAATCCCCACAGGCCAGCGGAATCCGGGGTATGTACAGAGTATCCTCTGTTATATATAATGTTATACTGGCAGTGATAATAGGCTTAGCCGTGAAGAAATTGGGATCAGAGTCTGAAATTCATCCCGTTCCCAAGTTCGGGTCCGTTTTTTTTCACCAACTTCGTAGCCCATCGTAGCCAGCACCATGCATGTTTCCTTTTCTTTTCCGGTTTACTCTCTTTGGCTTTTATCGGGGTGAGGGGAAAGTGGGTTGCCGATAAGCATATATTGCCGACGTTGTTCCTTAGTTAATCATGAGTTCTCTATGAGCAATGCACTATTTAGACCCCTTAGTTATGTGCATTGCATAAATTCCAGTTTCGCATTAATGGTATTAATAATGATGGATATGCGAATACAACATACAATACGTTAGTATCCATGGATAGTTGTGAGCAAGCAGTCAGCGCATAGTAAGGGCTTGACGTACCTTTTTGGAATAGGCGCACACAGGGTTTAGTGACCGTGCCAGCGGGCCTTATACGAGCTTAAGTCATCCTCTCCAGTCAACTAACTCCAGAGACTGAACAGGCCAACACCAATTCCGTTCCTATCCGGTCCGAAGATTGATAAAGACGCTGGAGCAGTGGCGTCACATAAAAACCCGCTGTACAATGACATTGGGGTCTACTTTATTCACCTTATGCTCCTTGTTATATCCAGTAAGTCCCAAGTTGACAATATACATCGACGGTCGGCTCTCTTGTGATAATTAGGACGGATCAATAAATCAAACTAAAACATTGCTAATCATAATCCTAGGTGTTCTTCAGCTGAAATGGCTGCAATTTGGCTTGGACTCCCCTTATGACAAACAATTACTAGCTTGCTATATTGCTATATCCTTGGGCAGTTAGGATTTGGCGGCCGATACTATGCACTAGGGGCTAAAGCGCCTCTGCTTTTAACTGTGGTAGCTCCGGTAGCAACACCACTCTGTGCTCTCTAAGACTGGGGACAGGATGTACATCCAAAACAAGTATACCCAACCCAATGTTAAGATCTACAATGGAGATAAGATCATGAAGAAGAGACATAATATGTTGTATTGTGGACAGTGTCAAAACAGTGAAGAGGATAAAATAGAGTAAGACTGTAAGAGTCTTCTAATACAGGAAGGTCAGGACCTAATGCCAGCTCCTATGCCATGTATGGGCCTGATTCCGCTGCCAGAAAATTCTGGAATGCGGCAATGGCCGTGTAGATATTGTTGCATAGGAATGTTGTGACTTGATAATAACAAAATCCTCATCATCGTGAAACAGAGAACAGGGCAAAGGTAGATAGACTCGTGTCCTGTGGGCAAGGACTCGGTTGGCGGCCGTGGCTGCCTGCGAGGACTCATGTGAACCGCGAGATGATTTCTTTTGTTCTCCCTTTTGAACTAGTTATGCCATTTTCTGGCCTGATTTCATAATTTCGAGATTAGTGCTTCGTAAAATTCATCTCCATAGGAACATACCTTTTCCTTAACTTCGGGTCTTTGGCTCCACTTCCGAACCTGCTCCGTAGGAATGGAGGTCGCTGCTCATGGGCTTCCCTGTTTCTCTCTGCTGTTTCCTTCCCCGCCGGTTTCTCTGTGAAAATTGGCCTCTGTGGGATTAACGATTCACGAGACGGGGTGGGATATCAACTCTCGTTGGGAAAGGTAGAAAAGGTTGTATGATATAGTATGTATATATTTATATAAGGCTGGGAGAGAAGAAGGAGAACTATCGATGTATTCCTGATCATGATCTACGTCCTACCACAATGCTCTCTATATAGCTTCATGGGGACAAAGGAACAAAGGCTAAGGAGGGGTAAAGAAAGATTTGGCAAATCGCGTATAAGCAAGTAAAGTCTCAAACACAGATCATATATGATGTTATTCAGTTAGTGCGCTAGATTTACTGCGTCATCCGATGAGAAACAGCTTCCTGACCTTGTACGCCCACCATCTTCAAAAGAGAGAGCTATCATCTAAAAGCTTCCTAACGGTCAACCTGCGAACAAAGAGCGATCATGAAGAAACACCTTAACAAATATCAAGGGAATTTATAGTATTGAAGAGTGCATTGCACTGAATTCATTCCGAACCTGAGTATTAATATCTGTATCCATCAGCAAAAGGGGGGATCAATTTAACTCCTACAACTTTAGGTTTGCTATAATGAGGATGGCAAGGAGAGTTCAGGAACATTTTAAATAGTAACTACGAGCTAGCACGTTCACGAGGGAGGTGCAACTGTCCCATTCAACACGGCTATATAGGGACCATGACCATAGTCAAAGCTTCTTATAAACCTCACATTTACTCACATTGATACTAATATTATATACAATAAGTGAGCTGCTTTTGCTTCATATTGATATGTAAGTAATGGTTGTGTCAAAGAAAAATAAGACAACTGTGGTATCCGGACTGGGCAGTTGACGGCTATATAATACATTGGTTCGCCTTATTTTATGCCTTAGGCTTCAGGTCCTCGCCAGCAATTTGCTCTTTATCTAGGCAGCACCTTGGAAGTATTAGTTTCTCGCTCTGCCCTCTTCGGGGGTAGCCATGCATAACAAGATCCAAAGAAAGATGCAAACCAAGGTACGTCTAGGTTAGGGTCGTCTTACAACTACCTAAATGATATATGCAGTCGGTTTATGTCCACTTATATAGGTCTGGTACCTCATTAAACAAGTTGCTGGCTGCAATCGACTTCACTGTGGTTCAACTGCCATAGAATGCGGAGTGACTATGCCATCTTATACTAGAGTCCGCAAGTGCCTAAGCCAAATTATGATTGTCTCAAATATAGTAACTCAAGCCAGCTTAAAAATAGGAGTAGAGGGAGGCTTGTTCTATATAGGAAGATTGAAAGAATTTACAAGACAAATCCCAACATGGGGAACATCCTATGAAGATAGAGAACCATTCTATTAACCCTTTGTGTACGCAAGATCTACTATCCAATTAGCATGTCTTTTTCTATTTAGCCCCATATTCTCTACTTAGTGTGCTTTACATGGCAATGCCTCTAAGGCTAATATTGAACATTATGATATTGAACATTATCCAACTCCTCGTGCACACCTCAACCACCATGCAGTCAAATACGAAGACAAACCTACGGAATCCTCTATTTTTTCTTACATTATCCTGCCAAAGTCCGAAATAAATAGCCCTGTAAACTCAGTATCCCAATACATAGTCTATAGGTCTTTTGTACAATGGTTCACAGTGCACATATTCGCGCCTTCCCACTATATAAGAGATTCTGTAGGTAACCCAGCCACCAATTGGTGATTAATGTTTCTTTCACCAACCTCTAGGCCAAAAGGCATATAGTATTTCATGTCCTATAGCGATGTTACGTTTATGATTGATGTTACTCTATTACAACAGCTCGCTAGTCTGTCTCGACGGCTGTTTGACGCCTATCAGACGGGAATTCGAGTATAACATACGTACCATACGTATCTTGCTGCATTTTATGCATTTCAGGGACCGCATTATCTTCTATACCTTATCTAAAGACGAATATCATACTGGGAATCATATGACGAACTCAAGATCGTGTTATTTCTAATCGAAATGTGATCCGATAATGAGGCGCGGGTTTCGAACTTCTCGGGCGTTATTGTATTAATGAGTTCTGTAGATAATAAGGGATACCTTATACAATGTACAGAATTTAGCATTTGGTTCAGATTCAGATATATTCGCAGATGGTATGAAATATAGGATAAGCTGTACAGGTCTATTGTCTCCAAGGGAAAATGCATCGTCTCGCCTTGTCTTCTATACCTTCTTCATCCACAACGGTAGCAAACACATTCGCCTTTCTGTTTGCAAATATTTCTGCTTCTTTTCTCTCTGCTTTGCTCTCTGATTTGCTCTGCTTCCCTCTGCTTCCTTCATCCCTCCTTTCTTTCATCTTTGCTTCTTTCGTCTCTGCTTTCTTCATCTGCAAAAATCCACCATCCAGGGCACACCATCCCAAAGCCCATCCATTCACCCATCATGGACAACAAATCGTCCGAATACGGTCGAGGTGACGTCCAGTCACTGCAGCATGTGGAGTATCCATGTCCTGTGTGCAAGGATCGAAGGTATAAGACAGAGCAAGGTTTCACTGATCATCTGAGAAACGACCACCAAATATTCTCGTGTTCAAAATGCGAGAAAATCTTTGCGGCTGCAGATGACTTACTTCGACACAAGGTTGAAGCAGGACACACTGGGCCCCCCAAAATTAAGCGCAAAGTGAAAAGCAAGCCTGGCAAATCGAATGACAAAATCAGGTCAATTTTCCGGGCTGCTTCCTCGCCTGCAATGGCAGATAAGTTGTCGACTCAGGTCCCAGAGCGGCACCTTCCCCCACCACGCCGGCCTCGTCGATCAACCGCCCATGCACGTCAACCATCTACTGAGACCCGCAAGCCACATGCACAGACGAAGGTCCCTGGGTCACAGATGCGAGCCTCTCAGTCGCCCATTCAAGTCCGCCAAGCTCAAACGCACTTCTTTGAACCACGGCCACGCGCTCAAGACTTGCAGCGACAAAACAAACAATCTCGACCACAAGGCCAAGTGTACCAACCGCGAGACCAAGTCTCTCAGCCATGCGATGTAGTATCTCAACCACCACTGGAGGCTCTCCAAGCCCCGATAGGGGTTCATCCAGCAGCCTCTCGAGTCCACCATGCACCACCTCAAACCTTTCACCCACCAGCTCCAGTCTTCCCTCCATGCAACGCGGTGTCTCAGCAACCAGTGGGTTTCCCCCAGATCCCGGTAGTGTCCTATCAACCACCTCCTCAAGTGTTTCAACAACACAATCCCATCGTTCAAGTTTCTGGGAACGCAGGGGTGCATCCAGGAGGTTATCAGTCGCATCAGATGCCAACTCAGATCTACCATACACCCATTGGCGTCTCTCAGACACCCGGTCAGATTCATCAATCACAGGCTCAGGGGTCCAACAACCAGCTGCGGGTCTATCAACCCCCGGCTGGAGTCTCTCCATTCCCGCTGCAGAGCTCACCACTAGCCCAGAAAGTCTTCCAGCCCCAGTTGCAAGGCTCTCGGCTCTTGGAACACTCTGGGTCCCCTATGCGGGACTCTCAACAGGCGGCAGTCCCCCAGTCCCCGGAACAGGGCTTTCAGTCCCTGGGGAAACCCCAACGCGCCGAGATCTTTCAGCTCCCAGTGCAGGGCCCTCAGAAATCAGAGGTCACTCGGTCTGCGCAACAGGAGCCTCAGTCCCTGAAGAAGTTCCGGTCCCAAATGAAGTCATGTCAACAAGCGAAGCAACTTCTCCAATCGCCGATGCATCTATCCGTGCAGGAGACTACCACAACCGAGGAAAATGGCACGGACAGGCGGGCACAAGAAACACCAGAAACACCATCAACGGTCGCCACAACGTCATCCCGTTTCATACCCCCGACAACAACCAACCCGACCTTCTCACTAGTCTACGGTGAGATGAAAAACCAATGGACCGACCTCGAACCACAGGAGCAAAGCCTAATCCTCAGATACCTCCTGGGAAGGTGCCACCCACTGGCACGTCTCCATTGCCAAGGTTACAAAACCACCAAGACCATCGGCACTGCAGCCTGCACGAAGCGCGGTGAGCCACACCAGGCGCACACTTTTACTGGCGGCTCAATGCATCGAAAGGCCATCGTGGTAGGCTGTGAAATGATCAAAACAACAGTCAGCACCAGTGTCCTGGCCTTCATAACGGCCATCGATTTCCTGACCGGTGAGGTGCTTATCAACAGCTACGTCGCGCCAACGGCGCCTGTCACAAACTGGCTGACTCCGGTCAGTGGCGTTACGCCCGAAGCAATGGATGCGGCGATCACGGATGGCAAGGCCTTCCTATCGAATGATGCTGTGCGCCGTGCGCTGAACAAGTTCCTCGATAAAGATACGGTGGTCATTGGTCATGCACTCCAGCATGACTTGCGTGCTCTGAACTTGTTGCATGGTCGGATTGTTGATACCTCTGTTGTCACAGCTGAAGCGGTGTTTTCCAATTTCACTTCCAAGACAAGGCTTCCCCGGATCTGGGGGTTGAAGACCCTTTCAAAGGAGCTGCTGGGTATCGATATCCAGCCTGAGTTGGCGCACAATCCCCTTGAGGATGCCCTGGCAACCAGGGAAGTTCTGATCTGGTGTCTGCGTGGCCCTGAGTGTCTGAAGGCCTGGGCTGAGAAGGCTCGTAGCTCGTACGAGCGGGTGCGACTCCAGAGGGGGGAAGTCAAGAAGGGCACGAAGAATGTGGAGAAGAAGGCTGGTGGTGAAGCTGCCCCCTCGGCCAAAGCCCAGGGCAAGAAGCGCCTCTCAAAATGAGAGGAGTTTGACTTTGGCCCCGAGATGGGACGGGGTACTAGGGCGATCAACGAGCCATCCCCATACTGGTTATCATCCTTGGTCTGACCATTGGTCAGGTTGGGGGTGGTTGACTACTATGGGGATTGGCAGGGGAAGACAAGTTTACTAGATTGAAATGTTAAAGTATGAAAGTCATTTGAAATATCGCTCCTCCATCTCCGTAGGACAACACTCCTTAAACTGAGTCAAAAGATATATCCATGCAATACTACGTAGAAAACCAGAAATGCAATTAAGTATTCTCATCGGTTTAAAAAACTAAACCACACAGGAAACAAAAGAAACAAGAAACAAAGCAACATTGGGGATAGGGGGAATTAAACGCCAACTTTACAGAAAACAATGAAAAGACAGGCAAAGCACGAGCAGACAAAGAAACAAAAGCCAATAAGAATAAAACTGCTTTGAAGAAATAAAAATAAAAAACAGAAGTAATAAACTCGATATGAATACGAGAACACCTCTTCGGAATTATCTATGCATGCATCAAAGCGCTCAGAAACCCAAATTCAGCACTAAACACCTTGATCTGATCCCAGATAGGATACACAACAAGGTCGATAACGTCTTTTAAAGTATACTCCGACTGGCCTGGCTACGACTTGTAGCACGGCTCGGATTCGTGCGACTAACCTCGTCTTCCTCAAGAACATCGCTCAGACGCGTGGGGTGGCGATGGCGCGGTGTCACGGACTCCCACCCAGTGCCAGGGCCCCAGCCGGCGCCAGTATAGTCCGCAGCGGAGGCCGGCGCAGGCGGGGGGATGGTAGAGGCGGCAGAGGTATACGCGCCGTCCGGCATGTAGTGACCCTCTGGCAGGGAATGGTCATACTCCTCGCTTCCCTCCGAGGGAGGGCCGGGTGGATAGCTTAAAGAGTTGCCGTGCGAGTCGTGGGAGTAGTGGGCATATTCTTCGTCGCCTGCTTCGCTGCTGCCGACGTAGGAACGCGCGTCGGGTTCTGAGGTTGCCGGGCCTGGGTATGGGACAGTTGGGTTCTCGTGTTCATACAGGGGGCCCGGGTAAGGGGCTTTTGAGGTAGGTGGGTCAACCTTTTTGGGTTCGATGAAAGGATCCGATCCGGTGGGAGACATGGGCGTGCCGTCTTCGTAGTATTGTCCGCCTGTGCTCCCTGCAGACTTGCCATATGCGTCGGCGCCCATGGCTGTGGCAGGTTGTCCGCCAGGGTATGCGCCGTCGCGGGTCTGTGTGCGAGTGGTGTTATGACGACTAGGGAGTCCGGAAACCATAGGCACAACCTGAACACCACCAACAAGTGTAGGCTCTCCGTTGCGCAGGGAGTTGGTTCGGTCTCGCTCTTCTTGTTCACGACGGCCAAGCTCTTCCCAGGCACGGCGTGCCTCCTCCTTGGAGATCTGGAGTTCGCGGCGCATCTCCTTCAGCAACTCCTCAGCCTTAACTTTGTCCTTTTCGGCTTCCTGGGCGGCAGAAAAGGCATCGGCTCGGCCTTGGCGTTCTTCTTTCAGCTGGCGGTTGAGGTCCGCCTGCACTTCCTTGGAGCGTTCCTGCTCAGCACGGGTGTCGAAGAACCAGCGCTGGAACTTGCGTTCGGAGGAGGCTCGCAGACGTTGCAGTTCAACCACCGCATGGAATAGATTGGCGCCAGCGGCAGACAAGTCCGTGATCTGTCGAGCCAACTGCTGGCTGAGTGGATCACGCTCTAGATCCTCATTGTTTTGTTCAAGCTTGCGCATCCAATAGCTAGTGAGACCCTCCCAGTGTGAAGACAGTGTTTCCCATCGCTCAAATGCATGCGGAAACCCAACCCGCTTCGGCTGCTGGAGAGCTTGGGGGGCACCAGGTTGTCCTGCGGGTAGGGCCTGGGCGGATTTGGAGAACCCACTGGGTTTGGGCTGACCTCCATTTTCTGCCGCACTCTGCGAGCGACCGTGCTGAGGCTGCTGCCCAGTTGCTTGTGCCGGCCGTGACTGGTTAGGCATTTGCCCCGTCGTAGAAGTCAGTGGTGCGGTCTGGTATTCTGATGGTCGAGTACTCGGCGCGCCATCTGCTGCTGGTCGGTAACCGGATGAAGTGATGGGCGCGGGCTGGGGCTGTGCTTCGGGGCCCCTTGATGATCGGGGGACTCTAATTCTTGATTGGGAGGTATTGTCGGCGGCAACGCCAGCGTACTGTTGAGCTTGGGCCTGGGCCTGTGTCTGGGCCTGGGCCTCGGCTTGAACCTGTTGTTCATGCTCCAGTTGTTGTCGTTCCAATTCTTCCTGTTCCCTCTCTCGGGCTTCGTGTTCCGCTTTGCGGCGAGCTTCCCGATCCCGGCGCTGTCTCATTATATCCGTAGGTGTCCTCATACCACTGGGTGGCTGTGATGTCCCTGAGATGGGATTCTGGGGCACACGGGCTCCACCATTTTGAACCCGGCTATTACTCACAGGTCCAGCGGGACCAGCGACGCCTACCATGTCTGACATGGAAGCATTCACCTCTTCCCAGTCAGTGGAGAGCTGCAGCGGTCCACGGATAGCTTCCTCGAGGGCGAAAAGGATTGCTGACGCGGTGCGCGACGAGACTCGGGTGGTTCGCCGCGGCCAGTAGGATGTGTTGAGGAGCTGGTACGGGTCGTCGATTGTAGACCCGTTGTCGTCGGTCGCGGCTTCGGAAAGGGCCGGACGAAGCTCTGCGATGTTACTGACTGGGGCGTGTTGCACAGAGACCGGGGTTGTACGCGCCGGCTGGGGTGGATTAGGGTGTGGAACCGGGGCGCGTAAAGATTCTCGACGGTGGAGCGATTGGCGGACCTCTGCCTGGCGAGGGATACGACGTAAGGGACGCTGAGAGCCAGAAGCACTCGGGGGTCTGAATTGGTGATCGGCTGAAGTAGAAGGTCGTTCAACAGTGGGCTGGCGTTGCTGCGCAAAGGTCGTTAACGTTGATGGGTCGTAAGAGTCGTGGGCTTCGTCAAACGCTTCCGGGGTGTGTCGAGGCACCTCTAAGAATGGTTGGTGAAATCGTAAATTGGACGACAATGTGAGTGTTGCGTCACTGATTCAGCGGATAGCTCTCAAGGATCGCGATCGCAAAATTAACGATCGCTCAGGTTTGTAGAATTTACAGCCTCAACGGCTGTACAAATCAATACTCAATGCACAATATAATGCAATTGAGAGAAAGACAGAGACAATTCGAAATCGGGAGAAGTGGAGGAACGAGAAACGGGGTAGTGCGAGGTGGCTGGTTAATTGAGATGGCTGGGGTTCGCACTGGGGTTTGCCGCAGCTTGAGCTGCAGCGCACCAAATGTGTCTCGGGGGATGAAGCGCCAACCCTCAAAGTCCGGCTTTCAAATTCGAGGAAGTGAAGAAGAAGACTGAACCTGCCCAGGTGGGAGGAAGCTGAAGAGTACACGTTCAAATGTTCTAAGGCAGGAATGCCAGCGCAGTCCCTGCCCTAATTAACTCAAGTTAAGGCTTTGCTTCTTTTTTTTTTTTTTTTTTCTTCTTGTTGTTCTTCTTCTTCTTCTTTTCAGGGCTATTACGAAGTAGATACCTAAGTATTCCGTACTCCGTACTTTATCGTGTCAGATCTCAATATTCCTGGACAACGTCATCACTCATCCAGATCATAACGTCGCTGCGCAATTTGGGAGACCTCAATAATTAGCTGCACCTGTACTGAGTCGCACGGACCAGTGAGATGCAAAATCGAATAGTTCAAATGCTGTTTTTAGAACATACTTACATATGTAGGTACCGTATCTGTAGTGTAGAGACCAAAAATAGGAGAAAGCCTTTACCTTCTACCTACCTCCAATTCCAAGGTTTAATTTCGCTGTGCCATGGTTGATTTGGAAGCTAAGAATGGAACCTTTCCAAAGTTGTAATAATAGAAATATAAATTAGGTAAACTAGGTAAACTAGGATATGATGCGTTGGCAGACGCTAAATTTTGTTATGTCGGGCAACAATATATATCTTATATACAACATAACTAGTTAAAATATATATCTGGTACGGCTTCAGTTTATTACTCACCAAGATATTTATTATCGCCATTTATTCTATAATTGTAATCTACCTAGGTATTCTATCCATAATATCCACAACATCCATGGATCTTGGTTATGCCCCATCCCGTCTACTTCATTCCAAGGTTTTCACGGCTACGATCCATGGATCCTTCCAAGGAACTGCTCACCTGGGCAGGTGCTGTCTCCACAACTATCTACTCCGTACATATCTATGAAATATTACACTCTACTTTTAACTTGATAAAGATGTTGTATAGTGTCTGTTCAAGCAAAGGTCCTTAGCGTAGACATGAATTGAAACGAAGAGTGCAAATAACGCACTAAATAATTTACCTATGGTACTCTGTAGTCCTGTAGACTATCGCTTATTCAAACAGTGAATTCTATTAGCACTATTGCATACCCAATTCAGGATAGAATGTCTAATCTCAATAAAACGGCTATTTTGGTGTGTCTAGAGCGATCAGCACTAGAGACGGGATTCTCTACACCGTACTCCGTATGTTGTAGGTAAAGCCGTGTTCTCGCGCCGATGGCTCGGTGCTGATGCCAAAACGGTCTTTCGGGACATTTCAGCTGTTCCCTATGTTGTACTCCGTGAGTATAATATTAATCTAGTTACGGGGGCAGTAATACATGTATGCAATAAAGTGAGCATAGCCCCTAGCTACCCCCAATTCCAATACCTCAAGCCAGGAGGCCCTCAATATAACACCCCACCGTGACCGCAACGAGACACCTAAACAAACACGAGCAAACACTACGGAATACGGAGTACAACCTCAAAGATAATATTAACCCCCCTGTCCAAAGGCCTAGACCTCAACAGGAAAAGGACAGCAAGGGCCTAGGAATCGGAAAATTTGATACCTCAATCGGGCCGGGGAAGGGCTGCCCGCAGCGCGGACGCACGAACAGAAACCCGCAAAGTCTCTAGAAAGGAGCAGAAACCCAGTACTGAGGTAGGTTTCAAGTGTGCCTTGCAGTTTGCAGTCTAGCTCCGCGGGAGCTTGGATGTTTTGGATCGATGTTTCAGTTTCCTTCGTCCAGGATATTGGGATTGGGAGCTATTGGCCGACGGAAATATTTTCTGCAAGACACTTCCGGGGATTCATGAATTGAGTTCCTTTTGGAAGGGATCTGTTTTATTTTTTGGCCCTGTGGCTCTGGAATATTGAACTGTGCTGATCATCGTCAATTATTAATTTTCATTCTGGTCTTTATCTCAATAACGTTCTGGATCGAGTAGTCTGTTCTATCTAGGGAGTTGGGATTTCTTGGATTGTTGCTTCATTTCTCTCCTTGGAGAATTTCTGTGGGAGCTAGTACTCATGTACTCCGTATAGGAATTGTTTTCACTCATGCTGCTAGCCCATTGTAAACAAATATATTCGAAACTCTATGTGTCTGCACTCGACATCTAAGAATGTGACCGGGAGGACGGGAGGCGAGGGCTTTCTGCAGAGGCTGCGTCCCCGGCGAGTTAATCGCTCAAAGGCCACGAACAGTGCATGAACCGGATAGAAAGCTATTGGGACTGCAGATCAGGGGTACTACTGGGGGATGCGTCGATATTTATACCGATGGGCGGGATGGCTGCACCTCGGCTGTAGGTATAGCGGGATGCATGCAAGTCAAACTTTTCGATGGAATGTGGGGTTTATTGGCTTAGCTGAGCATATGTCTCGAGTTTGCTTTGTTTTGATTTGGTCTGCTTGAGTTCCTGCAGATTTGTGATGGAGAATAATAGCACCCTTGAGTGTATACAATATGGAGCTGAAACCGTGAGATAGGAGCTGGATCCTGCAAACACATACATTGACAAGCTGGAAGTGAATTTGTATGGTCAGATCAGACATGGATCAAAAGAAAAGGGTTTCTCGATGCACCAATGGCAGCACAATGTCAGAGTTACAGATGCACAACATATGTGATTTGTCCACTGTCAGTGTCCGACCATCCTATGTTGCGGAAAGTTAGGATGGGCTTATCCAACTCAATTGAATCCAGGTATTTATTAAGGAGTCAAGGCAAAGGAGAAATACGAGGGATAGGGAGAAGTATACCTAGGTAGCTCCTACAAAGGTGCAACAAGACATGGTGTCACTACGTATAGAAAAAAAGCATTAAAGGTCTCTAGCCAGCCACTACTGCGGAATACTCAAAAGCAAGAAAAAACAAGAAAAAACAAAACAAGCCCATGACGTAGTGAGCAGAACAATTTCCGAGATGGAACGTTGTGGTATCGAATTGTGAGGCTCGAATTTCAAGGAATGCTAAGAATGTGCATCGAAGAGAAAGTACCACAGGCCCAAATCCAAGTCCAAGTCCAAGTCCAAGTCCAAAAGTACTTTGAAGTACTTTGAACTGCCAAGTGACAGAGCAATAGACTCTGCAACATATAGAATAGACCCTATAGATCACGACGATCGGCATTGGTGATCCCGGAACCTCCGTGGACTTTTGATATCTCACATTTTCTCTTCCAGCCATCTGCACAGGATTTCTGCACTCTGCAGATGTACGATTGTTTTCTTTTGATCTTTTGCCTCTAAGCTGAAAATTATTTCAAATATGAGAAGAAAAAAATAAAATAGAATACAAAAAGATCTGGTGGTACGAATTTCTCGTGTCACTTCCTTGGCTTCCAGAGCCCATATCACACAGATCACAGACATACAGCACAAGAAACACAAGAACACAAGAACACAAGGSAACACAAACACATACAATTTACATTGTATCCGGGATGGTTTTTCTTTTCCTTTTTCTTTTTTTTTGAGTGCTATTGTACGGATCGAGTTCCGCGCGCCCTTGCTGGGGGACCCAATCGAAGGGTCCTTGCTGTAACCCCATCCCTACGGAAGGGGACCATGCAAGGTCAGATAGGTCATGATCGTCTGTGCTTCTGTTGTTTACATTGTGCCATGGTGCATTGGCATGCATCTGCTTTTCGGGCTAGCCACCGGATCATTCCCCTAGGGCTTCTAGGTCGAGGGTATTTTTGGTATAAACATATCCCCTTCACCCTGGCCTCCACTTCGGTCATTTCATTCTTCATTCTTCAATCTCTTTCTCTCTCGTCCTGTGGCAATTCTCTTGATCGGTACTGTGCCTAGATCCTAGAGATCTTGCTTACTCGTGTTTCATTCTCTTTCATATTACTCGAGCTCACAGTCCCATGGATCACAGAGGTCTTTATTGTCCAGGCGAGTTGGACGTCTTGTATCAAGATCGGAATAGATCAGAGACTACAATCTGTCTTCCATCGCCCTCACCTGCAAAGAGAGGATCATCTTACTACCCGGCTGGCCCAAAGGTCCTGGAAGAGTCAAATCTCGATCCCTTCTACCTCGAAGAATCACTGGCCGCCACGCCATCTTGGAATCCTTACACATCGGACATGCGCAATGATAACTTTGAAGACGAAGACCAATACTACACCCTGGCCCTGACCCACAAGGACATCCACAACCCATCACAATACGGACCAGATCGCTCCACACTTGCACAGGTGGAGTTGGAGAACAGCTTGAGATTCCACCGATACACTTCCTCGACGGAGGAACGCAGTCCGCTGCACAGCAGCCAGGTCTCGTTCAGCTCCGTTCACACATACAGTACTACTCCCGACTTGACGCCCAGCAGCTCTTTTTCTTCATCCTACGATTCACCTAGCTGCCCCGACGCCGTCTTGGAGGCGACTCAGCAGCTTTACAAACACGCAAACCAGATCCAGATTGAGCCCAGTCGCCGCTTCTATCTACCTGCCTCTACACCACCTACGTACTCCCTTCCGCCTCCGCCTCCTCCGCCGGTGGCTCCCCTCAATCCGGCGGATACTCGCCCAACCACACCTTGCTTCCAACACTCAAACGACTCTACTACTACTATCACCATGGGCTACGAGGACGTTACAGGATCCTGCTCATCGCGGTCCCGCCGCCGGAAGCAGCCTCCTACCGGTCTCACCCTGTCGCGCACCGCGAGTTCCCCCAGCACGTCTCGTCGGAAGCAATCCAGCCCTGGAACCCGCCCTCCCCTGGATCCTTCCATGATCTCTCCTCCATCCTTGATCAACCCAGTCACCATGGAGCCTCACATGACCCATTTTGACCACCCTCTCTTCATTCCCGCCAACGACTGCCCTAGTCCCGTTCCTAGTCCTGTGGCTAGCTCCCCGCCCATTTCCCGCCAGTGGACCGCAACCTCGATGGAACGCCCCTCAATCTCTACCATCGACGCCTTCTGTGAGCAGTCCGTGTGGGAGTCGGACTCTGATTCCGAGTCTGCTGGCCGTAAATCTATGTCTCGTCGGCCTATAGACACACTCCGCAAGGTTCGCAGCCGTGCTAAGCTCCGTGCCGCCAAGTCTCAACCGAAACTTCATCAGGCTATGCTGGATGGTCAGACATGTGAGCAGTTCCCATGCATGCCAGAGGATATTCTTGGAGAGCCTATCCCCGAAGCTTTCCGTCCCAGCATGGACCGCCCAAGCACTAGCAAAGAAGCGGTGCGGGCACATAACGGTCTGCAGACTTTGCGGCTTGTTGCTCCTTCCTCCACCTCTCTGACTCGCTCTCGTTCCCGCAAGAACAGCAGTCTCAACAGCTCCGACGTTGACCGATCTGCAGCTGCCGCTTTCCAAGCTCAGTTCCGCCGTCGCCAGCGTTCCGACTCCCCCGAATACTCCAACTCTAGCTCTGACAAGGGTGACAAGGAGAAATTGACCTCGTTCTGCTATGACCAATACTCCCACCCCCCCACCAATGGAGCTCGCGAGCCAAAACCTCTCTTCGAGCGGTTCATGAACTCCCTGCGTTCGTTGAACTGCCAGAAGCCCCAAAAGTCTCACAAGAAGACCAATGTTACCACCATCTGATGCATTTTCCCTCGGCGTTCCGGTTCTCTGGGTTCAATTCTAACGGACGAAACTATGCTACAACATACCGACTTGACCAACGACCCCTCCAACGATTTCATATGACTGTCTACATGTCTCCAATGTGTCTCGATGATTACGAACACGTCCACTCCCTGATGCAAAAATCTGATTCTGCTTCCCGCGCACAATGAAAATAATGATCTCCCCAGACCCGATTGTGGCTGGACACAGACGCGCCCAAAGACATTCTCTACCTGCGATATCTCGCACCACGAAACGAACATCATGCCTGGTCCTTAGAGGCCATGAGGCTATGACTACCGACTTATGACTCGATACCCTCGAGCTAACTATCTTTAATTTTCCTACTTGTCATCTCTTTGCAATGATTTTCTTCCAATGTCTTGATTGCGCTATTTCGCGAGCTGTATTACCATTGCTCTGTTTTATTACGAAGTTACTATCGCCAACGGTCTTCATTTTTACCATGCCTGACTGAATAATGTCCTGCTACCACTGCTACGACAATCATTTCCTTCTTCTACCAGTGATTCATAATTCCAAAATAGCGGAATACGGCGCCTGTGTGGTCTGTGTTCCTATGACTCAAAATCTGCATTCTCTGGATTCTTTTTTGCATTCATCAAAAACTTGTTTCACTACCTCATGCTTTACAGATAGACAAAATAGAAACCATCACATTTTACCTTAAGCATGAATGGTCCTTTGTTACTTCGTTGTCTAGGCGATGGGCACGTTTTGAGGAATGCTGGACTGCGGAGTCCCGACGATCCTCCAAGGTATCTTGAATACTACCGCAACCTCCTTGAACCATCCATCCAACCGAGTAATGACGAACATGTAACAGCAACTTCTACGTAGGCAAGGTATTATAGTCCTATGCCATGCACGGGGGACCCAATTACACAACCAGCAAGTCCTGGACCAACAACAAGGGCGAAGGGAACCGCGAAACCTTCCCCTACGCCCAAGCTAACACCCTCGGCTAGCTCCGCGTCTGAACAGTCAACTCATCGCTAGAACTTGCACAACTCGTCTGACCACGTATGCAGTGCGTCATGATCATTCCATATGCACAGTCGCCTGTGGATTCTCTTCCAGCTGTTTTAGAACACTGGTGTCTGGCCACAGAATCGAATCCTGGACCCCGGGTCCGCCAGCATGAGAATACGAATACCATAGTTACCTGTCTAATTCTCGATGCGCAGCGCATTCGTACGTTCCCCACAACGGCTGCACCGGGGGCCCCGGGGATCCACTGGGGATGTGGGATGGCCTTGGATCGACATGTCGAGGCTGAAGTTTCAAGACGTAGGGCTTGGGATGGCACACGCCAAAGTGATCCTGACCGACAATTTCGCCAATGTACACCTCTCACGAAATTCACATAATGGGATTGTTCTTATTAAAATACAAAACCCACCAACGGCTGCATCTTGAATACTCCCCAGATATGACGATAAGACCTATCCCTTGCATGAGCCGCGCCTCATCGTCCCCCAATAGCCACCATTGTGCGAGACCTTGTTTTTCGACCTCGGCCGAAAGGACTCAACCCATACATATCCTTTCTTTCATCCACTTTACTCCCTATGTGATACAAGCTTAAATCAGGGCTACCAATGTGATTTGCTAGAAAAAGCCAAACCGTGCCATCCCCTCAATCTGATATCACAAGTCCATTCTCTCCTCAATACAACTCAAACCAACACCTTGATCCTCCTAATCGACACATTGACAGGTAACGCTAGACATGGGGTTTCATTTAGGTTGGCCAAATAAATCTCCATCACCCTGTGCCGGAGCCCTTCCGCGGTGACCTCAGGCGCAAGGCGGTCCACCGGCTGCGCCCTCATTGCGTCCCCGAGACCCGCTAGGTTGACTAAAATTTCAGATCTATCGGAGTTCGTGATGTGGGGCTGTAGGGAGCTCGATCTGGTATTGGGGTGTCTAGACCTTTCTGTTGTTGGTTTGTAGGTACTTTGGTTTTGTGAGATGCGAGGACATGTAGGGCTACTACTATACGTGACATATGACTTGTCGTTCCTGCCTCGTGTTTGACAGGCAGTTTGCTTTTTCTGCTTTGACAAATCCGGTTCTATTTGTAGAATACATTGAACATAATCGAGCCGTTGGCTACCCTCCCAGAGTCTGGTGAAAGGTCACTGAAATCGCAGAAAAGGTAAAATCGGATACCAGATCCAACCTGCAACACCACCATGGCAACAGCCGTGTCTACGGTAGTGTGCAGAGACCCCAGCGTCAGTGTCTTAAGAGAGCACGACCATTTTATGCCAACCTAGGACACACAGCCCGGACCGGCCTTCCGCCCCTCCCGTCCGTCGCATCAACCTTGCAGTGGCAGCGGAGACTGTCCCAAGTATTTGGATACTCGCCTCCCGGTAGGGATGATCCTTGCAGCGGGGACCGAGCAGTGGAGACCCCGAGAAACACTCGACCGGCCCATCTCTGCAGGAACTTAATCCTGCATTCGCATCTGCAAGATGGGAGGAGACCTTTTCCTTCCTCGGTCCCTGTCTCTGGCGGGGCATTGTTATGTCGATCTCCAGACACATCACAGCCTTGTGTCGTATCCATGACAAACGAATAGTGCAAGCCGTAAATATGTCTATATAAATCCAAGACAACTTCAACTGTGCTCCACAGCCTGACCCTCGCCCTCGCCCTTGCCCTCGCCCTTGCCCTCCCTCATCTCCAAAGCCTCCATATTCTCCTCCCACCTCGGAACCTCAACCCTCTCCTCCCACTTCGCAATAACAACATCCCCCTTCCGCCCAAGCTGAACCTCCGCCCGTTCCTCCTCCCCATCCTCTGCCCTCGGCGCAATCTCTGGAGCACCACCAGCCCCGGCAAAAACAGCCTGTACATCCAGTTCCTTCAACGCAGCTTCATACAACACCCGGAGCTGCTCCCTCTTCTGTCGACGCAATTCCGATATTTCAGTACTATTGTCCGTCCCTGTAGATACAGCAGATTGAGCCCGCACTGGCTTCTTCACAACACCCGGTCCACTCCGCTCCTCAAACCCGCGTAACAGTCCCTCCATAATGCCTAGTACAGTACCGGCGCGCATACCCAGCTGTGCGCCGACGGGGAAGCCTCCGTCGAAGCCTTCTTGCACGTGCGCACCCTTGGAGGCTGACGTGCCGTCCCGGTAGCCTGCTGTCACGTGTTGGCGGCGGAGGCTCGGGAGGTCGGAGGGCTCGGTTGGTTGCGGGGTTGCGGTAGTTGGTGGGAGTGGTGCGTTAAGGGTGTTTTGGGGTGGGGAGGAGCCGAAGATGTCGTCGAGGGAATTGTTGTCGACTGCGGGGTTCTCTTGGGTTGACATTGTTGTTGCTGGGGAGGATGGTGCGGATTGGGCGGATGATGAGTCTGTGTTTGTCATTGCCCAAATGGTGTGGGTTATTCCAAGGTTGGCTTGGACTCTGACTGTAAGGTAGTTGGTTGTCAGTCAGGGTGCCGTTGATCTGAGGGGAAAAAAAAACAGAACAAACAAGAAAAAAGTAAAGAAA
>PKQL01000287.1:0-34821 GCA_002916455.1 Penicillium sp. CF05
CCGAAGCAACGAAATCGCGCCTCGTTCACTCGTGATCAGCCCCTGAACTCCCTCCCTCGGCCCACCCGCGTGAGGGACTGAGCCACGCCCAATAAATCTCACTACCCTGCTCCACACAGATGGCGGCTATTCAGTTGTGGATTCAGGCAGACTGGTGTCGCATCTTCCGATCCAAGACTGCCTTGGGCACGCATAATCTCGGGAAGCCAACACAAAGCGCTGCATGGCTTTCGCCGCCTGGCTCGCAGAAACAGACTCTCAGACTCAATTTCAGGACTAGACCCACTCAGAGCAGGGGTTTTGGTGTTGATTCGTATAGCCCTGGCTAGACCTGGTCCGCGCATGGTGGACCCCTTGATGCTTACCTCTGAACCTGCCTTCGTGTCCCATCGCACGCTTAGTGGGTAGGGATATGATGACCACACATTGAAAGAACTCAACCATTATTGTGAAGGGATATGGATACCTAAATGAACAGAGTGTTGGTGGAAAGACCAATAGTGTGACTCTTTTTCAAGCTCCTTTCTGCGAACATAAACCGACTGGTCGGGAACATTGGGCAGGGCAGTTTCACCAATCAACACTGTATGACACACCATCCATGGATCCGACGTGGGTCTGGGATCCACTATAAGCACGAGCAAGGTCTTCCAAATGACCTTCGTAAGACCTGCGAATCTCTAGGTCCTCCATATCTTCCTCGGTGATAGTGTAATATGACTCCATCAGAGTGGGTTTGAATCTCAAGGTCAATCTGGTGGCAACGCTTTGGCTGAATAAGGAGCGACTGTTCACAACTGAGATAGAGGGCATATGAAGATACATTGGTAGCAGGGGTGTTCGCTGCTCGCGGACTGGAGGCTAGCAATGTAGTGTGTTTCATCCAATAAGTGCCCTTAGATAGCGCAAGTAGAGTAAGTGGGGGAAAAATCTTGCGGGAAAATCCCCTAGCAATGAGCGTTACTCTCGAAACTCGAAGAATGCAACCAACGCACACTAAGTATGCACGTTAGCTGTACTTCGTCACACCGGGCTGGGCGGCTATGTACTTCGCCCTCCCATCCAAAATTAAATCGCCCCCAATAAAAAGACCGTGTGACTTCCGCGTAGAAAGTCGCTTCAACGTTCTTTCTTACAATATATTCATACTTTGCCATCTGGCCGACAAAGTGCGATAAAAGATGGCTTCTGTCGTTCAAACACCCTCTTACGACAATGCGATTTCCGAGGATGCGGCTAGAGCGATCATGGATGATATCCGTATATTGAACGGTGGACTTCCCGAGCAAGATTGGGCAAATATGAGCGATGTAGGCAAAAAATCCTACATCAATCTTCAGATACTGGCAGGCAACGGGATTATTCATGTGGCGAAAGATCTATACGATACCGACGCTCGATTTATTTTTGAATTGATTCAGAACGCGGACGATAACAAGTATGATATCGCAGATCGCGAAGGCCAACGGAAATTTCTTCACTTCACACTGCATGCTGATAGAATGTTGGTTGAATCAAATGAGGATGGATTCAGCGAACAAGATCTTCGAGCAATTTGCAGCATCCACCAGAGCACCAAGCGTCAAGCAGGTGGTTATGTCGGCCACAAGGGTATTGGGTTCAAGTCAGTTTTCAAGATTGCACGAAGAGTCCACGTTCAATCAGGACCTTTCTCCTTTTCTTTGGAGCATCAAGAAGGAGAGTCTGGCTTGGGCATGGTCACTCCGTCCAATCAGCCACATGAAGTTCTTCCTGAAACGGTCAAGACCCGCATGACTCTGTTCCTTGCAAACTCGGCAGACTTTCATCTTCGGGCCCAAGAGTTGAGAGAAATTCCAAAAACAACTTTGCTTTTTCTCCGAAGGCTTGACAAAATTGAAGTGGGCATTCATCCCCCACAGGAACCTCCCTCTTACCTCGAGTTCAACTACGAGATCAATGAGCAGATGGTCACCTTGGTCAAGACATGCGATGGGAACCGAGAGACTGACCGATTTTTTATCGAGTCGGATACCTTCCATAATCTGCCACAACATCCAAGTCGACCGAATCAATCGACTGTAGATGTTACTCTAGCGTTTCCAGTGGATCTTTTACTGAAACCTCTGTTGGAGTCACAGTATGTTTACTCCTTTTTGCCCATGCGCCGCGAAGGATTTGAAGTGAGTTGTGTGTGCTTTGTCAAAACATGGATTTGGACTAACAGATCGTGCCAGTTCCTCATTCAATCAGACTTTATCACCCAGGCTAGTCGCCAGGGTGTTCATCAGTGCGAAAGAAATATTGCAATTCGTGAAGAATTGTCTGTTCTATTTGTCAAAGCCATCAAGAGGTTTTGTGAGCGAGGTGATTCGTTGCGATTCGATTGGGTTCAATACCTTCCAAAAGGGCCGATTCACGACCCGTTCTGGAACGCCTTTCAGGAATCAATTTTCACGAAACTCCGAGCCAATGAAATTCTTTTCACCCAGAAGGGAAGATTGACCTATCCCCACTGTCTGCAGTATTTATCCAGTCGGCACTGTGACAAAAATGGCCAACCTTTGCTAGACGATCTTGCCGTGGAAATCTACCTCTCGTCGGCCTATGACTGCGCGAAAAATAAAACAACATTGCGAAGACTCGGTGTTACAAACTTGTCCTTTGACGCTGTTCTTGGACGGTTGGGGCCTTATCTGCAGGGCCCTGTTCCCCGTTTTGTTCAACATGAATTGGGCGACGATTGGCACAAGAGAGTGGCAGACTTGCTCCTCAGAGCCATTGAGACCCATCCACGAAAGCTTGGGGAGAGAATAAAAGAAATGAATCTCATTCCAAGCTCCCATGGAGAGCTCCTATCTGCAGCAATGTCCACAATTTTCTTTCCAGATGATACGCAGGGGCGCCGCATTCCTGATGACTTGGGCGTGGCTTTGGCATCCCGTACGTCTGTGCATAATGAGACGAGAAGGAAACTTTTTCAACTCTTAGGGGTCACTGAATGCAGCCCTGCAGCGGTGAAACAGCTCATCATCCAGAGATACAACAGGCCTGAGAACGTGGCCCTGGAAAGTTCCATTGCTCATCTTGAATACATGTTTTTTTCATCCGACGAAACTGTCCAACTTGACAATCGCATTTATATTCTGGACAAAGACCTCACGCCGGTATATCGCGCCTTTGTTCCCTATGGGAAAGACATTGTTGTTGATGATCTTTATTTTGAAACAAGTGGCAAATACGGCACCGCGCGGCTACAATCTAACCATCCCGATGCAGTCCACATCATTCACGAGGCGTACTTGAACGCTGTTCCGACAGAGCATATGAGAATCGGTCTTTCATGGCTGGAATGGCTTGAGAATGCCGCTCTAGTTCAATACATTCCTCGACTTGTGCACCGAAGAACAGGTGAAATGTCAGACCTTCTTCGCAAAATCGCAAAACACGACCCCATGACATTTTTAGGCCTTCTAAGTACTCATCACATTGTATACATGGAAATGCTGACTAGCAAAGTCATTGATGAAGTCAAAAAGCTGGAAGTGCCTTGCGTTGGTGGAGAGTTTGAACTACAGGAAACATACTATCCCTCGAAAGAACTGAAAGATATCTGCCACCGGGCCGGGGCTGATGATCAATTTGATTTGTTTCTTGATATACCTGATGACTGGCCCACTGTTGGTACGACCGGTTGGGACTTTCTCGGCCAATTTGGAGTTGGATTTACAGCAACTACAACGTTTTTCGTGGACATATTCTCTGCCCTCGAGGATTTGGAACCACAGGATGCAGTGCAAGGTGCAATGGAGATGTATGAAGAGCTCCACAAGCAATTTGAGAAAGACCAAGACAAGCTGAAGTACGCCTTGTTAAAGAACCAAGAGGAATTGAGCTTCAGCTGACGTACAAAAGAAAGTTTTTCACTTACTTCGAACTAGTGTTGATCCCTGCGGTGGGTGGCATCGATGCAGAATGGAGAGAACTTGACGATTGCCTCTGGGAAGGACATCCATCTCTACGGACGAAACGTCCGCTGAGAATTCACAAAAATATCACAAATCGGCCACATGTTGAAACCTTATTTCGGAATGTCCTCTGTTTAAAAGATGCAGAGCTGCAGACATATATTGATGAGATCAAGTTTTACAGAGGGAAGTATCAGATGCCGGACCCTAGCGACCAGATGTCTAATTATGAACAACTCTCCGATGAGAAGGGCTCTGACAATGAAGACTCTGACAATGAAGACTCTGACAATGAAGACTCTGACAATGAAGACTCTGACAATGAAGAGAGAAACATGAACATGTTTGATCTTGACGGAATGTACAGAAAGATTGCTCAGATGGCTGACGGGAACAATGCCGCTTCTGAAATTCGGTAAGTCGCGGATTTCTAAGGAATGAACACAGGGGAAAGAAACGAAATATCCCCTCATCATCTTAAATGCGCTGGCTGACCCTGCAAGGACCGCTTTTGAGTCTCATCAACTTGTTTATCTCCCGAGTCAAGAGCTTTGGCTACCACCAAGCTCTTGTATATGGGCTGCTGCGCCCATGATAGGTAAACAGTACGGTGTCAGTGTAGAGTATGAACATCTGAGCAACTTTTTCCAGGACACTCTACACGTTCATGTACCTTCTGCCGAAGCTTACATTGAACAGCTCAAGGCACTGTCATCGTCCGCATACACAGCGACCAACGATATTGAAGAGGCCATGCATCATATGAATGGAATGTATCTCTCGGAAAAGCAGATGAATGACCTCAACGAATTAGCTTATTTGCCGGTGAGATATGAGGACGGGTCGCGCCATCTGGCACATCAAGGCGACAGATTTTTCATTGCGGATAGAATTGAGCTGGAGTCCGCATTTATGGACAAGGTCCCGATGTTAGATTTTACCCTTGCGCAAACAGCAAGACTTCAGCCTTTTCTTTCTTCTTTGGGATTAGAGGCTCGCTATATGTCTCGACGGGTTAAGTTGGCGACGGAGGCTGTTGATCCTGCCATTGTTATATCCTCTCGTCTGACAAACTCATTTCGAAAAAGAGCGAAGTACCTCTACAGGTAAGCGCCTGCCTTTCCCAGATATAGCTGTTGACATATCTGATATAAACCAAAGATGCGCTATCAACTACGACGCAGTTCAGCTCCACGCAAACCAGTCGCAGGTTTTTGCACAATTGCGAACTGCCAATCTCTACGAAAGTGATGGATTTTTGAAAACTCTCGTTCTACAACATGGCGAAACAGAGGCGATCGTGGAGACTGGTAATGGGCTAGTTCATCTCGAGGTCCGCGATGGTGCTCTGCAGATTTTCATACCGAGAAATACACGTGACGTGGAAAAGTGCTATCGGACAGACCTTCCCAAAGTCCTGGCAACCTATCTCGGGATCGAAGGGGATGGAATTCATCAAAGGTTTCGCACAGTCTTCACAACAAGTCCAACAATCCTTGAAAGTGTTCTCGATGATGACGGAGTTTTGAAAATTTCTTACCCAGATGGCGAAGGAGAGCACCCACAATCTCCAGAGAGAGCGGATTCCGATACCATCTCCATCAGTTCACATACTTTTTCCGGGCACAGCCCAGATGAAAATTTAGCACTGACTTCTCAAAGTCAACTACGCAGTTCAGCCATCCAAGAAAGCCCTGTTATAAGCCCCGAGAGTTCAAACAGCCGAGCTGTTCGGTGGGTATCAAATACAGATGAGTCGCTTTCAAGTTTGATCTCCACTGGTTCTCGTCGCCATGTATCATATTCTTTGGCTGTTTTTGGTGACAACGAATTACCTGTTACTATTGACCAGAACTGTTATGTCCAGGCACTTACGAATGCCACTGATCAAGCTCGAGCTGCAAATTTCCACAGAACCCTACGCACACCAGTCACCAGCTACTGGAATATCACAAGTCACTTGCCAGCAAATGTCTTTTCCTCTATATCATCCAACCGATTAGCTCGTGATATCAAGGTTGGTGCTATGGGTGAGCTATACGTTAGTAACTGCATCCAGAAATTACGAGCTCGGTCCTGACGTCTATCCTCATCAATGAGGGTTATATTCCATCATCACCGCGGTATCAGTCTACACCAACCTACTACATTGAAGTCAAGACGACAACACTGCTCTCTGAAACCCCATTTTATATGAGCAACAGTCAATACGCGAGGGTGAGTGTTGTTTGAGATCATGGTGATATTATCTGCTAAGACTATCAATACTGCAGATGCAATCATGCTCTTTAGCAGAGCAGCTTGAGGTGGAAAAGATCTATCTAATCATCAGGGTTTACAATATTGCAAGCGATGAGATTGGGATGGATATATACATCGATCCTGAAGAGCTGCGTCAGGAGGAGACTCTTGTTTTCACAGCAGATGCGTGGAAAGTTTGCCCTGGTGAACTCTGAACGAATTCCTCATTTGGTTGCCCTCATTAAGGCAGATTGGGAGCGGCGCCCTTTTTTAGGAGAAGGCGGTGTTGGCACGGTACTGCAGCGTTGGCGAAGTATATGTCGATTGTAGCAGGATGACGAGACCGCGAGCTGAGAGGAAACCTTTTCAGAACGCGAACCCTACGCAAAGCTGATAAGAATTCGTATTCAAATTTATTTGTCTTTATATTTCTGGATTTTTCTTTCTGGATTCTTCCGTATGTGGCAATGTTTATGGAAGAGCATTTCTCTGTTTCTTTGGTGAAATACCTCAGTACATGACTATATCTAGATAATAAGGTATTAGATTCCAGGTCCGACTGTCCGATTCCACCTGCTGCAAGGATGGATCAGAGTTGTAAGCATGAGCTTGACGCACTGGACGTGCCATCCTGGATAATTTGAGAAGATGAGAAGACGAATGTTGAGTTGGCGGGAAGAGCACTGAGGTATTAAATGGAACAAGGTCTAACAGGAAAGAGTCTCTGCTCCGTATGCGAAAGAGATAACTGTAGAAAGTTACAAGATTCATGGATAGATGATCTGCACGTGAGCTTGTCCCAAATGGTGAGTTGGTTTAGCGAATATAAAAGATCAATAGTTCTTGAAGGAGGACTATCGGTGAATGAGTGATGTCAGTTTCGAGCCGGGTATTCGACAAACACAATTATCCCTACGACATATTCTGAGGGCATTTTCGTATGTGTAGCTTATGAGGATGATTGTAACATGCATGGTTAGTTCCTTGGAACTCGCCTACGGTTAATAAGTTGTGTTGTGATATGAGGCTGGCGCAGATCAGGAACCAAGCCGCACCGTCGGAATTAGCTCCGAAGTGTCTATACAGACGACCAAGTTGATTGGAAATCAACTTGGCTCATTGTTGTATATATAGGCTCATGTATCCCTTTGAAAACAACAAGTCAATTCATACCTCTGAACAACAACAAGTTGTATCAAAAATCATAGTCAACTTCGTCCAACCAACGCCATACTTGGACCTGTCAATCATTAGTTGCAACACGGCGGTCTTTCCTAGAAAAACTGAATTAAAGATTTTCGATCATCGTTTGATACTCTGCTGACTCGGTCCAGATCAGACGCACATTCCATTAACTGCATCAGCCTCGTAGACACACGCCTGATCGTCCATCAAAATGGAAAGTGGCCTTATAATTACCCTGTCTCGTGACACATCTTCGAGTTCCCATCGCAGTATCAAGTTGATTTCAGATTTCTGCCAGATCTATTGTTTAGTGGTAGCATTGCGTATTCTTGCCCCTTAGTCGTCACTGTCATGGTGGGACACTTCACAAATACTTTACCAGCAAGGAATGCCTTAATATTTGCGCCGGTATCGGGGGCGCATTGATCAATGATACTTGTCAATCGAAAGTCATATCTAGCCAGAAGTAGCGGCCAAAATCATATACATGCGGACGTGAACTTTAGGACTGTGAGAACGCCGCAGTCTCTTAATTCAATCTGTGGAGTGTCTTGAAAGCAGGAGACATTCACAAAACATGTTTTTTGATATATAAATTTGAGCCCTGGAGCTTCTGGGTGGTATCTCCGGCCGATCAAACTTTCTATCATGACTTAGCGTTGTCCGCGACAAAGTACATCGTTATGCGGACCTGTTAATCGCATGCTCCAGGATAAAATGGCAGGTTTTTTGTACTTCACGCTTAAGCCCAGTCCTCAATATTTGGATTTACGACCCTGACCTTGGCATAGCTGTTAGGCGGGAGCGAGAGCGACTTCATTGGTTTTCAAATCTGCGCCTGGGCCTTCACCTATTGCTATATAATATCAACTTCTTAGGCGTCTTTGTCGATAGTTCTTTCAACTGTTCTACATCACCTTGGTTGATTTCTCATTCTACAATCGAACAGACCTAGTATGGCAAATAAACACAAGCCTTCTGGGGAGCAGGCAGGTCAAAGCTCTGACGAAGTACAGCTGCGTGCTGCACCGTCATGTTATTCCGTTCGGTCTACTGCCTCCAGATCCAAAGGTGACCGGAGCCTTCTCAAATCTGCGACTAGGTCGCACAAGCATACGGTACCAATCTCTAACTTCTTCTTATATGCTCTGACTCCTTCGTGACCAACAATGTGCTGGAGGCGTAACTTGATGTACTCTACTGACTATGCTAGGCATCCTCCGTCACGAGAAAGCCTAGGCAGAAACATGATAAAGTGACCCATAATAAATGTCTCCATATGTTGATCAACATCGAGGAAGAGATCAAGAGAGCACTGGAGGAAAGGGGAAAGGAGAAGCAGTTTATGAGAATGGAAGAAAATTGGCCAAGTTGCATGTAACGAAGAATACGTTCGATATTCCAAGGGACATTCACAAACTCCCGTGTTGGATATTCCATGCGGGATGGTGTTGTTCGTGCGGGAGGCTGCAGTCACGTCGTTTTCCTGAATGACAGCAATAAACAAAGTTGTCAAAATGAAATAACGGAAGGAATGTTGTAACACAGAGAAATCAGGGAAACGATCCGCCCTAGAAAAAATAGACAGACCTGCAAAAAAACAATTGAATCGTGTCTTGCAAACTGCACGTCAAAACAGGGCTGTATACTTCAGATAATTAGCGTAATTAAATTATCTATAAAGGCAACTGCTAATTCCAATGACTAGCAGTTTTGGTACTCCATTATCAGAAAAGCATCCCGACAGTTAACCCAATGGGCAATCAGAACGAAATGGATGAGATTGATGAATTTTTTATCCAGTACCATCAGAGGAGCAGCTTGTATATGTCGAGTTCTACCGCTTGTACGACATTTTCGGATGGCACAAGCAGCCGAACGGCGAATTTCCAGTCGCACATGAAAAGGCTAGAGCATTATTTCGCATTGCCATTGTGCCGCGAGTCGCAGCGGTCATTGTCGCGAAAGCCAAATTTCTTGGCGTAGGTGGATAACCAGATGTGGCCCGTGCGCAGCTGAGTGAGCAGGTATGCTCGGTTCCTGGGCAAGCTCCCGTACAGTTTTCTGGTGTGCCTCGCCGGTAGCGCGCCGTCCACCTTTCGCAAGTGTGCGCCTTTGATGCTTGACTTCCACTCTTGCTCCCACTGAGCCTGGATCTTGCCACGGATAAATGCGTACTCTCTCGTCAGCAGCGGCCGGAAAGGATGGGATTTGCCCGGTTGCGCGGCTTCTTTGGCGAGTCGATCCGCGGCCTCGTTTCCGACAATTTCGCAGTGTCCCGGCATCCACTGGAGACGGAGTGAAACATGCCCTGCTTGAACCTCGGTGGCTGCTTGAAGGATTGCATGGACGATGCGTTGCCCTGATCTAATTTTCACGTTCTGGATTGCTTGCAAAGCTGATCTGCTATCACAGAGGATTGTTGCTGTTATGTGCATATGGTTTTCGATGCTTGCGCATTGGTGAGCTAACTTGAACACCATGCTGATCGCATAGAAGATGCCCATGAGTCCCGCCACATGAACTGACCACCGTTCCATCGATCCCACTTGGACCTGTTGAGATTCTATTACCTCATCATTGTCGTTGAGTGCGACGATGGCGGCTCCTAGATGACCCTCGCGCCCGGAGGCGTCCGAGTATACGACAATATCCGATGTGTTCCTTGCATCTTCTGCTCTTTCTCTGGCTATCTCCCGGTCGTGTTCGAGTTCGATTTCCATAAAGGCGTTCGGGCGCCACGGGGGCAACGGGCGTGGGTCGATCGTTTCCAACTCGTTCAGTCTGTCGACTTCCATGGTTTTTAACGCCTCCGCCAGAGGGAAGCGTGCGTACGATCCCACGTTGTTTCTACGATTCTGGGCTCTGAACAGAGCACTCCAAATGGGATGGTCGCGGGGTAGAGTGTGCAGTCTCGCAATCGTGCGCTGCGCTCGGTGGCGAAGGCGAAGGTGTGTGGGAAGTATATAGGCTTCCACCTCTAGGGTCGCGGTTGCTACCGTCCTGAACGCCGACAGGATTCTGATCAGCACGTTTCTCTGAACTGTGTTCAAGTGTCGGATGTGAACTTTGTCCCTGAGCGGGTCATGCCAGACCGTCGATGCGTAGTCCACTATAGGTGCGACACATGCCTGGTAGAGCTGTCGCATCTGCTCAGGGCGCAAGTGTCGTAGTCCACTTAAGGCGATTGCCGTTTTGGTGGCGCGCTTGATAACCTGCTGGACATGCTCCTTCCAGCGAAGTCGTTGGTCGAATACCACCCCCAGTAATTTGGCTGTAGGCGATGGCTTGACGTCGGTCCCATCGAAGATGATTTGTCCTTCTCTGTGTTCTCCCTTCTTTCGGGTGAGGTGGATAAGCTCGGTCTTCTCCGCTGCGAAGCAGGATCCAGTTCGCCGCGCCCACTCTTCGATACGAGGGACATCTTCAGACTGTATCTTGGACAAATTTTCTTGTACTGAGCCCCCCACTCTCCATCGGAAGTAGTCGTCAATGAATGCCGACGCACCTCCCTGGGAGTCGACGGGCTGGTCGACTAGGTCGGCGTTGAAGAATGCAAACAAAATGGGGGAAAGTGGTGATCCTTGAGCTAGCCCAGCGTTCACCAGCGGAGCAGTCTCAGTGCGGAAGTCGTCAAATCCAATGTTGGCGTGCCGGTCGCTCATGAAGCTTGCGATCCATTTTCTGGCCACCAGCGGGATCCGTCTTGCCTGCAGCGACGCATCCAGACTCGTCTTATTTACTCCGTTGAAGGCGCCTTTAAGGTCGAAGGCAATTAGGGTCACCACCTTGTGCTTGTACCAGGCTTTGTCAATCGCACTGGACAGCACTAGCAGGGCTTGCTCGGTGGTCCTACCCGGCCGTCCGCCGAACTGGCTGTTTGGTAGCAGGCCGTGTTTCTCCGCCAGAAAGGACAACCGTCGGGCCATCACTGCCTCCAGGAGTTTGCCAAGTGTGTTCAAAAGTGAGATTGGGCGATAAGCACCAGGGGCCGAGTAATCCGGCTTGCCTGGTTTCCGTAAGACGATGATCTTCGCGCTCCTCCACTGTCTCGGGTGGTGTCCTAGCTCTATACACACTGCGAAGATGCTCACAATAATGGCCTTTAGATGCTTCCAAAGCTTCTTCCAGACCAGCATCGGTAAGTGATCTTCCCCGGGTGCAGTATTCCCTTTAGCTGCTTTCAGTGATCGCTCGATCTCCACTTCAGTAATCGGATGCCACTGAAGTTCCGTCTTCGATGTGATGGGTGGGCGGACTACGGGTGTGTTCATGGCGGGGAAGAACGCATCCATGAATGCCCTCGCTTTGTCTTCATTTTGAGTGCATTCATCCGGGCCCACTCGCAATGTTGGGACACAGCCCCATGTCTCTCGGCGCTTCATGTATGTCGCGGCCTTCCAGAGCTTCCCTTCACCAGCTTCGTCTAGAAACTGCTTCCAGTGGGAGGACTTGGCTTTCTCGATGGTCCTCGTCCATGCTCGTCGTTTCTGCTGCATAGCTTCGAAGGCAGCCGTGGTGTTAGCGTGCTCTCTTCCCAACTCGGCACAGTTTGCCTGCCACCTCCTACGCAGTTGATTGACTTCGACTTGTTGGATATTAAGATCTGGCGTGAACCATCGCTTAGAGTATGGCGTGGGGCGTGTGTCGGGTGTGAAGCGGTCGACCGCCTGGGCCGTCGCCGCTGTAAGGGTTTCCACTACCCGGTCGAGTGTTGGCCGGGTCTTGATCTGCTTCCATGGGTTCATCTGTTGGACTACTTCTTCGCCGATTCTCGCCCAGTCTGCGCGCTCGTACGCCTTCCTGGCTTTTGTGCTTGGCTTGCTCTGAGGTTGTAGGCTCCATTCCGAGTAGGTGGCACGGTGGTCTGATCCGTAGTTCTCGTGATACAAATGGCATTTGACGAGCAAGCCTGGGTTGTCTGTCACTGTCTGGTCGATGGTCGAGTTCTGTCCTGGATTATTTAGAGCCCAGTAAGTCGCCGTTCCCCGCGGGAGGCAACTGGAGAGATTGTAAGTTTGGAAAAAGGTGATCAGATCGCTGGCATCTTCAATAAACCTGGGGGGGATATGGTTGCCACCCCACATCGGATGATGTCGGTTGAAGTCGCCCGTGATGATGACGCTTGTAGAGCGTTGCTCGTTCTGTACGGCGGCTGTGATGGTGTTTGCTATCGCGGTGAGCGCCGGCACTGCTGACGCTTCATCGGCCGTAAAGAGCGGTACTGGAGGTATGTAGACAGAAAAGAAAAGAGTTTGAGAAGCGGTCGTCCAGATCTTGATGGCTACGACATCTGGGTGGTTGCAGGGAATTTGACGGTGTGAGGAGGTGGAGATCCGTCTGTTCACGTAGATGAGGCTGCGAAACCGAACTGCGTCGGTCTGCGTGGTGGGTCGATAAAGTCGCCAGGCGCTATGGTTGACATGTGTGCGATAGGTTGTGATCGATGGCTCCTGGATCAGAAGGATATCCAGGTCTTGGCTTGGATGGTCATTGATGAGTGCTTCCATTCTTGGTCCTGATTTCATGATATTCAACTGAAGGATGCGTAGGTTGCTCTCTAACATCGGTTGGGGTGAGAGGTCGCGGGGGTTAGACATCGTCGATCTCCGGTAGCGTGCTCACCCCCACAGTCGAGGCAGCGGGCCCTGATTCCTGGTGGGCAGCGCTGCCGCTCGTGTTGACCTGCACAGTGTCCGCACCGCGGGGTCTCCTTGCATGACCATGCCAGGTGTCCAAACCGTTGACACCGGAAACATCTCTTTTTCTTGATCTCGCATCGCTCCACCTGAGGGATGTAGTGTTGACTGACAACGAAACCGCTGCGGAGCATATGTTCTGCTCCTTCTGCGGAGTCAAACCAGATTCCTAGCGATGCGAATTTCCCTAGGGCCTTGTCTTTCGATTTCATCCAGGCCAGTTCTTCGATGTGGAAACCGTGTTCTGCCAGGTCGTTCTCATGGATGATTTTTTCCGCTGCTTGGGTGGTGCCAGTTTCCAAGTCGAATTCGTTGGCTGGAGTGCGGTGCACTACAATGCCGAACCGTGGTTTAACCAGCTTAGTGTTGTTGCCCAATCTATGTAGCCACTCAGTGTTGTTGCGAGCTGCCTGAGCCGACTCCACGTTCTTGAATCGGATGAGGTAGCCGGTTTTGGTAGTGCCAATCCCTACCACTTGGGCGCCTTGTGTTGTAGCGTCGCTCTGCAGTGCAGTTCGGATGTGGGTGTTGACGGTATCTGTGGGGAGATATCGCCCAAAAACGTTTCCGTCGTTGTTGTCATTATCTCTTGGGTCTACTAACGTTCTCTGGGTGCTGATTCGGACGCAGCTCTGCTCTTTCTCGGATCTCTGGTGGCTCGGCGAGGGTGTGGCATTATCGCCAGTGGCTGCGACTGCTGCCCAAGTCCTAGTCGCGGTGACTGCAGGGGCGCTTTCAACCTGTGCTCGTAACGCTTTCACTTCCTCATAAAGCTTCTCGTTCTGTTCTTGCAGGACATGTTGATTGTGTTTAATCTCCTGTAGCTCGTTCTGAGTGGATTCGATGACCGCAGTTTGATGGCGGATAATGTCTTTCAGGGTTCCGATGAGTTTCCACACCTCCTTGGTGGTGACTCGACCCGAGTTTTCCGATGGTACAAACGCATCACCGCTCCGTGTTCGCTTACGGCTTTCGGTAGGTGATTCGGGGGATCCAATGTTGACTCTGGGCTGGAAGTCTTCCACCGAGAAGCTGGTGGGGGTTTCTTGGGTGTTTGTGGGAGGGGGTTCGGGCCCTCCCGTAGGTGGGTCCATCGTCGGTCCGGGGTTAGTTCCCGCTCGGCACACAACCACAGCTGAATATATATATCGAGGGTAATATCAACAATCGAGAACTACCCGTTTTTCCTCGATGGTACCGATCCCTTCGTACCTATCGATTGCCTGTGAGTGATATTCGAAATCAGTTTTAACTTCATTCTCACTCTCTTTAATTCTCAAGGCCCCACCTTAAAGGCACGAGTCTGTATTAGGATATCCTTCCGCCGGTCTTGTACAGTGGTGTAGCTTATGGCCTGCATTTTTAATACTGTCTAGCGGAAATATCCAAAATTTAATGCAATTAACATAACTGGTATGCCACCCTGTATAATCAGTAACATAAGCTACCCTATGTGGCAAAGTCTCTGACTTATTCTTTAAGGTCTCAAAATATAAGCTTTACTAAGCTGAAATATTGCTAAAACGCGTTGAAAAAGGGTGTATATGCTAGCATATTGAAAATCGCGACGTTTGGCCCACCTAAACTCTTTCTCCAACCCCGATGCCAAGATCCAACAATAATTTGCAATTTTTGCGACTTGTCTCGTATGAGGCAATACCGCTTCCACACCGCTGTTCCTTCCCCGCCACTGATATCTAGCTGAGCAAACCAAGGGTCATCGAAGATTCTCATTTCAATTCCCCCTTCCCCCCTCTTCTCCTTGCCTTCGCTAATGTCCATAAATGTGGACCGGAAGTCAACCATTTTAAAATTGAAGCATCACGATAACAATAATTGGGTTCGAAAATAATTTGGCAAAGGGTGTCGGCATCGGCAGAGAAAGGTAATGTTATTAACGGAATTTGTCGGTGGAATTTATAACCGTGCTAACGCCGTATTTCCAACAAGAACGTAGCGACAAAAATCCATACTTGGAATGCGAAAACGTGATTGTGCCTAAATTTTCGACGTTTGGTCCGAACGGTATTCAAGAAATATGGAAGAAGAACTTCAGTACTACCAGGAATTCTTGGAAGAATTTCTCTTGGCAATCCGTATCTCAAACGAGGCTGATGTCCAGCACATCATTGATATCGTGCGGTTGGGATCACCGACCGGTGAAATTCGTAACTTGGTGATTCACCTTTTGACGAAGAATCACTTGCTCCAGCCTGCTACCTAGTTAACAAGGAAAACACTTGGATGGTATTTCAGAAAATCGTGATTGTGTGAGGCTGTCTTATCATTCCACCTAATGATGCTGAGGTGTTTTATAAGGTTGATGGGCCTGGAAGGCATCAGAGGTTGGAGGTGACAAAAAAGTTCCGTGTAAATGCAATATTACTCGCCACAGTGGTCCTATGATGAAATTGCTATGATTTCAGAAAATATTATATACGACTTGTTCTAATAATACGACTGCCTGAAAAGGATAACGTTCGATTCTTCATCTGGATTACAATTGCAGTTACATTTCCATGATCTGCAAAAGTCAGGTAGTACGCTCGAGCTGGTAGTTTTCGGTATTCAGGTTGGTCATCGCATTTTGGATCTCATCAATGGATGATCCTGACCGCACTACGTGGATGATATGTTGGAGATCAGCCTCACTAGAATTTCGAATATTTTTCAGAAATTCGTCCAAGAATCCCTGATAATGCCTTAGCTCTTCCTCCATCCTACGGAAGTGGCTCTTGCGTCGCTTGTCGGAACTCTCGTCGAATATGCAAGCAGAGCCACGTTTCGTGCATTCCAAGCACGGGTTTCCAACACTGCACTATTGTTCGAGACATCAAAATGTAAGCAGCCAAGTGATGGCATCTATTTGATATTGCTTACCTTTGTCCGCCGACGCTGACATTCTTTGCAGGCGATAGATAGCCGTTTTTTCGAGTCGCGCCTTGAAACGTCTATTTGCGATCCGTCAACCTCCGAAGCTGTCATAATTGGCGCATGAGATCGAATGGTTCTGAAGTGGGAAGCCGCCATTTCGTATCAAAAGACTGGGAAAGGGCGGTGTGGAGCGGGTTAAGTGGAGACCGAGGACTGGGAAAAGTAGGAGCAAAGGAGGTGGCAACCCAGATCACTGGCGGTGAGGCATGAAAATCACGTGTTTTACTTCTTATGTACCACTCCGATAGCAATACGATCCTCTACTGTATAGCTAAACAGGGAGCTACCAGATACTATAGATGAGCGTAGTTTCGGTTACGGGCCGAGAAACAAAGTGTGTGTGCTTAAAGGGGTATACCGAAAGAGATAACATGAGGTGAAGACTAATAACTTACAGTATTTATGTGCTTCAAGAACAATTCACTATGTTTTTTTGGCCTTTAGTGGAGCCAACTTACACGCAGTATCAAGAACGAGCGAATTGCCGAATGTATGCACAATAAATATCCAAGCAAGGTTATTCAATGATGTTTTGAATGTCTAAATATTCTTGACGAGTTTTCGCCGCTAAATCATGCCCATTTCCCGCAATGACCTCACCTCCAGTCGCTGGCGTATCACAGGCGAGGTCTAAGGGTGAGAGGTGCAATTTAAGGTCAGCTAATGAAGCACCTCCTCGAATGATATCGATAGTTTCAAAGAGGTCTTTTGGATTGCTATCTCGGACTTTATCAAGCAGTCGAGTCAACAAAGCCCTATCTTGTTCAAGTGACTCAATCTTGCGTTTAGAGAACAGTTTTCGCCGGCCGTCACTTTCTTCGTTCACCAAACAATCTTCCTTATCTTGGCGACAAGAGTTGCATGGTATACCGCCATGGCACTTTATTTTGATTAGCAGATATTTATGTAAGCTGCGAAGCTGTCTCACTCTAGATTTCCGCTTCTGACATTCCGTACAAGCCGTGCTTGCCTTCTTGGGACGTGGTGTAGTAGGAGATGATTGAGAGGCATGGGGTGTGCCGCTTGTTGGCTTTGGGGGGATCCTGGCAGCCATACCAGCTTAAAAATTACGCTGATTCCGCTCCGGGTTTCAAGATAGTTGAGTTGACGGGGAGTTGACGGGGCCCACAGGCTGAGATACTTTTCGCTTGATTACTGGCTTGATCAGCGAAAAATATCTATTCGGATTATTTATCCGCTTTTCATGGGACGGCATACGTCATTCCAGAGGGAGAGCATTTCCAAGTTTTGAAGGAAACATAATACTGTAATTTATGTCGACTTACCTCGACACATGGTGATGGGCGGGAATACTGCCTGATAGGAATAGTGCGTTAGTAATGGCACACCGAGAGAACAAAGAAGAGAACAAAGAGGTAAATATATTACTGTTCATGTAATGTATAACCTGTGAACATTGCCATCAAGATGTTCATGAAAAACCAATGTCAGGACCTGGACCACATAAGAAGTATAGCTTGCAGAGATTGCACTGTCATGTCACAGTGTGGGTGGTTGACTAGCGTGGTATGAAGAGACAAGAATATTCTAGACTGCCGAGAGGTAAAATTAGTGTAATTTAACCGAGCTCATTGGAGCTACATCGACAAATACAAAGGCTGTCGGATAAATGGCCTAATATGGACTAGCTCATAATGGGTGGGGCCCGGGAACTAAAGAGGAAGAGATTGGAGGTAAAACTGATTTCGAATGGGCCACAATACGATTCGCCATCGCGACAGGCCGACTCGAGGCCACCTGACCATGCCGTCGAGCATAAATCACCCATTTCACTCTCCTCTCACTCTAGCTTAACCCACCAACCACCTCGTGCTACCCGTGGTAGACGCGCTTCAACTGCCGAAGATAGGATGTTGAACACTTGGAGAAGCGCCTTCAAGCCAGTCTACTAACCGCATTACTAACCCACGAGCATCCGCTGCGACATTGCATGCTGAGAATGACAAATACGCCAAGGTCTTGTGTATGGGCTCCAATGAGTCACAGAATTGTATATACTATGACATGTATAGTAGTTTAGCGATAGTTGCCCTTTCGGCTCAGCCGCCGGGCGTTAATGAATTGTGTGTGTGTGTATATCAGTTGTTGCGAATTTTTGTGCTCCAAATCACCAATACCATTACTGATATTTATGCCACTGTACATAGGAGCAGCCCATTGCCACTTAAACATCCATGTTAGGACTCCTATCGCCGGATCGGAGATAAGACCACGTCACTACGACGCGTGATCCATCGCGTCTTCCGCCTCAACCTCACCGCCCTCACACCATGAACGGCGGAGTGTATGAACCTCTGCCGTCCCCATCGCGAGCTCTTATCCCATTACGACTGTAAAATTATTTGTCACAAGTGTCTTCGTCACGTGCCGTTGGAGCTCAGGTGTTGCCCGGTGCGCCTAGCGCGGGTTATCCGAAACGACAGCCGGAGCGAAGCGAACTGGATACAACATCATGTCAACAGGACATGGATGGTGACTGTATTGATGAAGACAATTGTAAGTGATCTTGCCGGTAAGATATGACTACGAAGCTAATTTATCGTTTCGTCTCAAGCGAACGTTCTGCGAACGATATGAACAAATAAGTCATAAGATCTCCCCCAAGTGGTAAGCCTTACTGACTCGGATCGTACAACAGCGCCCCTCATATTCCCGTCTCAAATCGAATGCGAAGCGACCAATCTTGTCTGCTCGAGCTCCTCTATACCGATGCGATCGCAAGCTATCTGTCCCTTCCTCATGGCCAGTGGTGGCATGGACGAGGAATGACTGGAATGTTCACATCGTCTCGGCCCTTCTCTCAGTCGACACTATGCATTAGTGATGTGCTGAGGTGTCTACCGATACAAATTCCAGGGCATAATGGGCTAAACCACCGCCTGTCTTGGTATTCGAACGCCGCGAAAAAATAGGTTTCTTGTGGATCGAATTCCTGGCGTCCAATGGGTGATATTCATTGTCCTCGGTTGGAATCTCGCGTCTTTTGATGCCTGAAACTCCAAAAGATCCGAGAAATGCCGGTGTTTTGCCTTGCTTCATGGCAGGTGAGTCTTACCTTCGCAGACTGTCAGATGACTAGTTTAAGTCTGCTTGCAAGGAGAAGGTGAGGCAAAGGCCCCGTCATATGGAGCCCACAGATGAACATTGCCGTATCAGCTACGAACTGGGAAATGAGAAGCTCTGGTCCCGAGTCACAGCTGAGCCAACTACAGGGCCACGAGCTAAGATTCACCGACAGATACTGTTTTACTAGATCCTACTCCGCGTTGCTGAGCCGGTCGACGTGTCCAAGCGGGTGGAATCTAACAAGCGGAAAACGAACCAGCGAAAGCGAAACAATCGAACATACACTACGCTGCGTTAAGATCGCTGTCACAAGAGTACAGCTTTGGTATGCTTGATGTCTAGGCACGCTTTCTTCTATCCAAGTCGGAGCAACACGTGCAAAGACCATTGACCCTGGATGTCGATTGCAGGGCAGTCAAGCCGAGCGTGTGTATCATTCTCTAGCTGAAACCGTCTTCTAACATGTCGCGCGAGAGCAGCTCTTGTCAGGAAATGGCCGAGTCTTCTGCATCCCCTACGTCGACTGTTCTTGAGCATCAATTACTTGTCAGACACTACACTTGAACGATCTTTGGCATATCACTGTTCGGACAGATTCACTGTGAAACTGGGTTTGATGTCTATAAAAACACCACCTAGAGCCATCCGGCTGTGGTACCTCTTTGACCATCTCCTATACCTTCACTGAAATCTATACCCCTAATCAGTGGTCATGTGATTGCTTTCGGGGGATAGGTTAGGCGCATACCTGCTAAGATTACAAGTCAACTAAAGTACCGCTTGTGAGATTATCACATCACGAAAGTGCGTCGTACATGATGGCGGAGATGTCTTTACCAGATATGATCAAGATAGCGCTTGCTAGCCCCCGATCGGCTTCAACGGTGTGTTCTCGGTAGCAGAGCATGCTTGATCGCATGAACGTGGCGGACGTTGGGGGTTTTGAACTGGATCATGTATCCAATCTTGGTGGTGCCAATCCCGGCAAACTTAACATGCTGTGTGGATGGGGCACTCAATAGCGCCGTTCGGATGTGGGTGTTCGGAATCGGTGGGGAGGTATCGGCCGTGTTTCCGCCTCTATTGTCGTTGTCGGTTGAGTCCACCAACGATCGCTGGGTGTTGATTCTGACGCACTTTGATCTTTATCGGTTTGTTGGCGAGTCAGTTGCGGAGGAGGGACGCCACCGTTAGTCGCTACTGTGGCCCATGATCTGGTCGGGGTCACCTGTGGGAGGATTTCGATTTGTGTTCGCAGCGCTTTGACTTCTTCATGGAGCTTCTCACTCTGATCACGAAGGACATTCTGGTCATGATTGACCTCCTGAACTTCAGCTTTAGTCGATTCAATGAGCGTGATTTGGTGGTGGATGATGTCTTTCAGACTGCCGATGAGCCTCCACACCTCTCTGATGGTGGCCCGGTCCGTGTCTTCCGAGGGCGTGAAGGCATTGCCGTTTCGCGTTCGCTCCCGGCTATCGAAGAGCGGACTGAGCGAAATGACCGTCACTCTGGGTTGGAAATCTTCAATCGAGAAGCTGGTCGTCGATTCTTCCTTGTTTCTGGGAAGAAGATCCGCGGACTCAGAGGTAGGAAGATGGCGGCGAGTGCGCAGAGGGCCTTTGCCCGCCTTCGGACTTGGAAGTTGAGGACTCATTCTAGCAATCGTCCCGAGGTCGCCTGCGACCTCATCTTACAATAAGAGGCTCAACACGATACAGTACCAACACGATACAGTGGTCAGATACATATCGGGCGCTCGATCCGCCGAAACTAAAACGAGGTGAGCAGAAACGGACTAGCATCCTTCGGGCTTATTTTCCAGCAATGAAAACGCAAGGGTGCGGAGTTATAATTGATTTCGAATACTACTGTACAACCCGAAGACTTTAGCAACCCGAACACTACTTCGCCAAAGTGTGGAGGTATATTTGATTTCGAATACTGATGTGTAGTCATTGAAGATCGAAAACTACTTTTCTGGTTGAGACTATGGCGATATAAAATTACTGCTTTTACCGAGCGGGAACTAACCCCAGACCGATGGCGGACCCACCCGCCGGGGCTCCCGAGCCCTGTCACTCCACCCGATCGACCTGTCCCACAACGTGCCGTCCAAGAGAAATTCTTCCTCTCAACTGCCTTTTCCATCATCACCGCCAGAGCTCTGTCATTACAAGGACAATTGCTCAATGGCGCCACCCCGCTCCAACTGGCCCAAAACAGCTTTCACTACCAACCATGCGGAAGTTCCGCTGGGCTGGCCTGCTGCTTTGCTTGTCACTATCTCAAACGCCCAGACAGCTTCTAAGGAGTAACCTTCCAAGAGACACAGCTACCACATTCGGGAGACTGCTTATGGCAGGTCATCTACAGTGACTTGAAACAACACCCGAAACTGACGGCACACCTACCCTCCCAACCAACACACCCCCGCCGCCTAGACAGTCAACTCCTCGCCACCATTTTTCTTCGCATAGCGCAACTCTCAAGAAAACTACCACAAACGCTAGCACACAGACACCAACCCAATCAACACCAACAGTGCCCACTACTAAAAAATCTTCGAACACTAACGTTTGCACCCGTGCTCAACCGCCATCCGCCACAACCGACTCAGAGTCACAACAACCTCTACCAAACTACTCTCCCAGCCTCCTCAATCAATACCGTCCATTACCTCCTCGTCCCCAAACCAACAAAAGAACCTATGCTTCTATCCTCGAGCGATCTATCAAACCCACAACGCAGTCAGCTTCTCCGGCCCAAGAACCTATCCTTCCCGCCAAACCTATACTCACAATAAAACATGACCATTTGAGGCTCAAAGATTACCGTTCAGGCAGTTTGGACCAATATCAGGGATCAATCAAGATGTATTTAGAAAGTCGCTGTAGCCTGTATATCGTTTCGGCGAGTTGGATTCTAAATCATAACCCACTAGGCTGGGTACGGATTCATATTTTGGTCTAGTTGAGAGATCAACTCAGCGAGAGGTCGGGGTAAATGAATTCAAATTCAACAACAACAACAACAACTACTACAACTACAACAACTACTACTACTACTACTACTACTACTACTACTACTACTACTACTACTACTACTACTACTATTATTATTACTACTATTTAGATCTTTAAGCGCTCACTGTCATAAGTTTTACATAACCAAGTTTTCCTGGTATAATACCAAGGACAAGTACCATGTGACCCCGCACGTTGTCTGGCAGAACAGGAGGAGATATGCCCAAAGCAAAGCATTCTGACGTGCTCTTGAATCTGTAAATCTTACCCTGGACATCTTTTGGGCGTACCATTTTATTTACGACGGTCATTTTGATGAAATCGAAAGTCCGATGGTAGTAGAAGCAATAGAACGAGGAGGTATGAATATGGTCTATCGGTAATTAGGTGATAAAGCAACGTTTCGAGAGCGAGTCGAAAGAGTGTCTATTGGGACAAGGTTAGAGATAGTGGATGTCATGAGGGAAGCAAATCAAAATATAATGTGGAAATGAAGATATCAAGACTGAAGAAAAGAGAAGGGGAAAACAAGGCGGGCGCAAACTCTCGTGTAATTGTGCTTCGTATTGTTTGGTTTTTCCCATCGCGATGTTTTATTGGCCAATGGGTCAGCTTCATCCGCACCTGACCCATGTAATAGTCAAAGCGCGTAGATTGACACGTCAGAATCTGTGTTATCGCAGCATCCTATTTATTAGTTAGAGATTCTTTGTGCTTTCTACCTGATTCGTAAGCCTTTTTGTTTGATTCTACCGCTTTTTCTACCGTGCGATTGCTATACGAGTAGCACAGACACATTTTCACGCCTTTCCCGCCGCTCTTAATACCGTGAATAATTCAAGCCCTGACTTAGGTAAAAGCGATGTTTGATGAAAACTTGAACGTTTAAGTTTATCGGATGACAGAAATAAGTTAATAGTAACCTGGCAACTAATAAATGGCAGGGAGTGTAGTGTAGATTCGACGAAAGTGTCTCAATGTCTCCCACCGCAGCACTGCATCTAACTAGAAGGGTTGGGCAGCGATCTGCCTGATCCGCCCCTGGTCTGATCTGCTGCCCCTCATATTATTCAACACTGATATCCTCTTCAGCGACCAACGCTGTGCTTCAGTATTAGCAGCCCGCTTTGCCCCATTCACAGGTGTGACAGAGATACTTTGACTTCGACTAAATCCAAAAATCACCATGAATCCACCCATTCAAATCATAGATCCAGATGGTGAGGTGATCATAATACTGCGCAATGCAGATCGTCCGTTTGCACAACCGTTTGAAAGTACCGCTACTGGTAAAATCTCTGACATACCACTGGCAATACATAATGGTCTCCGAAGCACTGCGACATTGTTCAATTTTCCGACTTTCCGTTTCGAACTGCCCAAGCAGAGTCAGCAACAGAGTCAGCCGCCTCCCAAAGAGAAAGCAATGAGTAGTAAAGAGAAAAGGAAGAAAAGAAAGAAGGAGAGGAACCCTAGAGTGGCTCAGACCACTCTTGAGGAATATGCTGCTGAAGAGCCTGCTATCGAAGAATCCGCTGTCGATGAGCCTACTGCTGAAGAGCCTGCCGTGGAAGCATCCGCTGTCGATGAGCCTACTGCTGAAGAGCCTGCTATCGAAGAATCCGCTGTCGGAGAATCCGCTGTCGAAGCATCCGCTGTCGACGAGCCTACTGCTGAAGAGCCTGCTATCGAAGAATCCGCTACTGAAGAGTCCGCTGCTGAATTTGGCACACTGAATCACGTCCGCATTCAAGTATCTGCGAAGCATTTAATTTTTGCCTCCTCGGTTTTCAAGAAAATATTGACTGGGAGTTGGAAAGAAAGCATTATTTACTTGCAGAAGGGCTCCGTGGAAATCACTACAGAAAGCTGGGATACTGAAGCATTTTTGATTTTACTCCGTGCTATTCATGGTCAATATTACTATCTACCGCGGAAACTGACCCTCGAGATGCTCGCCAAGGTAGCTGTGATAGCAGACTACTATGAATGCAAGACGGCTTTATATATCATGAAAGATATTTGGATCGATAATCTGGAGGAGAACATCCCTCCGACAGTTTCTCGAGATTTGATTTTATGGCTATGGATTGCCTGGTTTTTTCAACTTCACTCTCAGTTCAAAAGATCAACTTTGATTGCGTTGTCGCAAAGTGACGGCTGGATTGTTAGCTTTGGACTTCCGATTCCTCCAAATGTCATTGGTAAGAGCGGGTCATTTCTGAAAGCACTTCATCTCTAACTATATGGTAGATTCAATAGACAAATGTAGGGAGAATGCCATCCACAACTTGGTAATTACCCTTCATGAAACACGGGGTGCCTTCTTAGATGGCACTCGGGGCTGTTGTTTTGAGTGTCGCTCGTTCATGTATGGGACTCTAACTATGCAGATGCAGTCCAGTAATCTGCTTTCACCAAAGCCCGGGGCTCCCTTCTTGAACTTGAATTACAATGATCTGGTGAAAACTGTACTGGCCTTCAAAACCCCAAGGTGGTATGACTCGAACACATGTTATTCGAGTTATAGGTCCAGCTATTTGCACGATTGCCCCGACGCATCCATAGTATCATTATTCGCGATACTGAAAGATCCTCTCGAGGGCTTGGATATTCAAGATTTCACGGGATCATCATTGAAGAACTTTTTCCATGGTGCCATCGGCATGCATGATTGAACTTAACTTGGTGCTATTCATTTCGACGGAGATATGAGGACATGAATGAAAGCCGGCCAGCTGTAATTTATCGATTCGATCATCGCAAATATTTGTTTAGCTGATCCCGGACGTACCAATCGATCTCAAAGGGATTATGTAAATATGAATTGATTGTCTTCTTGTTGCTACAATTCTAATGCTGCAATTGTCGGCTTTTGATACAGTGAAGGAAGGGTAAGCATCCATTCGTCATCAGCGGGTGGCTCCGGCGCTGAGGTAGATCAGACTGGCGGTTAGTCCATACCAAATAGGCCTTTTGATGATACTCATGGGGCGAAAATTAGAGTTTTCTTTCGAATCCGAAAACTTGATCGGCCTCCAGTTTCTGTAATAGAATACAGAACTTATATATTCGTGATTATCTCACAAAGGCGTTCACTCCAAGTACATCAGAAGCCACCAAAGCGGGACTCATTATGAGGGAAAGAAACACTGAGGCGGTTTATGCATTCAAGTGCAGAGTAGTTTGCGACGTGTTGGCGAGTTTGTGGTCGTCAATAGCGCCAGTCATGGCAAGCAGATGCAGAATTTCCAAGCCATTACACGTCATTCAGACCATGATCGCATCTCTGGGGCTGCTGCAAAGTTTGGAGATTATATTGCGAGACCTAAACAGGCGATTCTTGGCATGAGCCTGTGAGACTGAGAAAGTTACCCGAAGGGGAGATTCTTGTTTCTTTGAGGGCCTGCGCCTTTCGGGCTGACACACTAAAACCATTAGCTAGTTATGACTGCATTAGCACACATTAGTCAGTGATTTTAATCTGATCTCCACATGTATGGAAGACATATAGAGATCGCAGCACATTCAATTTATAAACTCACCTTTACTGACACATTGAGGGAAAGACAGTCTGTTCTAACGATAAATTTCGCCCGAGGAAACTTTTGAAGTCGGCATTCCGCATCAAAATCTCCACATTTCAGACCATGTAGTCTCCCAGCATAGTTTCCAAACTCCCCATGTGCTCACTATCCTCAAAAGCAAACCCTTGATGAAAATGATTTTTTCCAAAGACCCCGACTCCTACTTGTTGCTTGGAACGCAATCTTCACGGGACGCTGAGCTACAGCTGCATCAAGCAGTAGCCCATGGTTCTGTCGCCGCTGTCCAGCGGCTTCTAAGACGAAAAGACTTGGCGCTAGACACCCTGGACCGGAACGGTTATACGCCGATTCATCTAGCCGTTGAAAGCGATCGCCTCGAAGTGGTCGATTTGCTCCTGAGCCACCCGCGTGCCAATGTGAACTGCACAGATAAAGATGGAAATACGCCGCTTTGGCTTTCTACTTACTCGTCTCCCTATGAAATAACCGAAAGACTGTTGGCTGAGAAAGAAATCAGCGTTAATCTTATTGGGGGCGGTGGGAGATTCGAAATGCCGTCTACATCTCTACACCACGCCGCGGCCAGATTGGATAGCGTGCTTCTACGACGACTGCTTGCGGTGCCAGAGATCGATCTGAATCTCTGCGTTGCAGGTCACTCTCCAATCTCCATTGCCGCATCCCGCGGATACGTGAGCACGGTTGCTTGCCTACTGAATATGGGGAACGTGGAGATCAATGGGAGGGGTTCAATAGATCCGCCACTTTGTCGAGCGGCTGCACACGGCCATCACGATGTGGTCAGGCTATTAGTGCAACAAGGCACACGTCTGAACATCAATGAAAGCACGATCGCATCTCACGACACTGCCCTCTGCATTGCTGCCCGTAATGGTGACTTGGAGATGGTCCAGACACTATTGCTTCATAATAAAATTGATGTCAACCTTCGGAATGAATATTTTGAGGATCCTGATGTTGGCAGTCAACAATGGTCATTTCTCGATTGTTCGTGCTCTCTTGGCAAACACCAGACTCAAACGCTTCAGTTTGAAGAGATCTCTTGAGCTAGCAAGGGACGACTGCATCCAGAGGGCTATTCAGAACAGAATGGAAGCCGACAACTCTCGTCAAAGATTGTTGAGGCGGTCTCCGAAGATGCAGTTTGGTGGTCTGTACAGTTAGCGACATCTACACCTGTCGTGGTGCAATACTGGCAGGCTGTTCTCAGTATTACTTGCCATGAACTCTCGGAATTATTATCTGTACCTCCACATGGGGCTCAAGCAGGCTGGTAAAGTGGAGCTGGTGAGATGTTGAAACATTGCTTCCCTCAATTCGAGATATTGTCATTTCAAAATTGGTTGGCCATCTATTCCAACTCCAGATACCGCGGAAATTATTTGTCATGTACAGTCAATTTTGTTGGTGCAGTCGAGCTGCCCTTTCGGCCTCAATAAACGACCTTACATGCAAATGAATCGCCTCGAGTGCACCTCAACTTTGGTCAGATGGCACCTATGCTTCGTATTTTGCCTTTTCGACGAGCAACTAGAAGTCTCAGTGGCATCCGAACTCGACTATATAAAAGCCACGACTGTCAACATCCTTTTGCTCTGCTTCAAACAAGCGAGACAACGCCGGATCTGTGAGCTAAAAGCCAATAGCCCGCACGTCAGAACAACAAAAATATTCAAACCTCTTAGGTTGTCAAACTAGATCTAAAATGCGTTTCTCCGTCGCTATAATTCTCGCGAGTGCGTATGCACGTGCGTCCCTCGGTGGCACTCTTGAGATCATCGATATTGACAAGAAATGCGCGATATGGTCCAATGACAACCATGGCTGCACAGGGTCTTCCGCCTTCTTCAGCCAACTTGATGGAGATTATTGTTCAAGTAAGTAAATGCCCGGCATGAGAATCAAGAAAGCCATGCTTATAATTTTTTAGAGTTGGACAAAGTCACCAACAGCACCCATCAAGGCTACCCTATGCGTGGCGCGGAGGCTTGCGGCACGGAAAGCAATTCATCCGCTGCATGGGTTAAGGTTGAAGAACCCGGTGTGATCACGTTCTACAATCTTCAAGGAGACAGGTCGAGATGTGAATTGGATAATGGACTCAAGCATGGCAGCCGGTGCACTGCCTCAGACTTGCTACCCGCCACCGAATCGTCCTCCTCCGAATCTTCCTCAACCAAGTCGTCCTACACGGAAGCGTCCACCTCCGAACCGTCTTCTATCAAGTTCTACTCCCCCGCGTCGTCCTCCGCCGAATGGTCCTCCGCTTTCACGACGCGGGAATCTTCGTCATCGGCTACGAAGCCATCGACCACTTTCCAGACCGCGCCTATCTCTGATTGTTCCTGACGAAAGGCCAAAACACTTGGCAAGGAGCTATCACCCTCAGAGGTAGAGTTCATACCCCCACATGTACTGTAAGCTCAAAATGTCGATTCTATCTCATTTTGGAATTTCCTCTGGAATGGGTCCATTGTGATGGGGCCGCTGCTGAGCCAAGAAGGAACTTTATCGATCTTGCTKTAAAATTTTCTAGATCAAAATTGGAAAACAATTTGTTATTGTTATGCCTTTCTTATTGGTAGCTTTTCGGTGTGGAGAATTTATTTCTCTATCTTCAACCCCATCTGGTTCAGAGCCCTAAAATCATCTCATATGGGTGGTAGTGATGTCAGTGATAGCTGAGCTTAAGTACGCTTTCATAGTGATTCAGGGGAAGTTCTGATTTATATACATGCAAATTTGTTTTATAAAAAAGTAGCCCATGAAAGTCCAGAGGTTGGCTGGTCCCAGCATTGTATCAATATTGACCATTCGTTGGACCTGAACAGACCATGCACTACGAAATAATAGTACCGTCACTCAGCGCACTGCAATAATAGACTTTGGAAGTATTCATTATATTCATCCATTATTAGCACAACCATGCAGCCAATGACATCGGTCGCATTGAAGGAAAGTTCGCAAAAAGTCCTCAGGCGCTTCAATGTCACAGTACACTTGGATCACCTAACCCCTGAAAGTCCCAGCTGTACTTCCCCTGCTAGCAGCTTTGTCATTGATCCGCCCTAGTACCATCTCGTAAGGTGAAGCAGAGGATCGCAGTATTGATCTCAGCCAAAATGATTTCCTCATATGGGAGGAACCCAAGAAACTGGATTCTCGAACGTCCGGTTACTCAAGTCTGTCAGATGCAGATGGACAATGTCAGCGTTGAAGCGTGAAATATTGATGCAATCAGTGAGCATAGGTGCATCAACGAATGCCCCGAAACAGTGTAAGGCATGCTTGAACGTGGAATTGATATTTGGTAAGACCCACGGCAGTAAAACCAACCTCCAATACCATTGACTGCAGCCAAAATGATATAAGACGTTGTCAGCCGAGAAATGCTAGAGAAAGCAGCGTTGTAAAGTGAGACGCTGCATAGTGTCAACGCTCCAAACAACCCAATGACCCATGTTCTTGCTTTCTTCCCTCTTCGCCGGATTATCAAATAGGTGATACAGAAGATGCCGGCTAGTGTAACTCCCAGAATAATGAAAGTCTGTTTTCCACGACCAGCATTCTCTAGAAGCAAGACCGACACGGATGTCCCCCATATGTGTAAAATTATTCCGATGTGGTCCAGCAAGAAAGAACAAGAGAGCTGCTGCTTTCTCGGGCCAAGCAGGTAATGACAAAAGGCAGAAGTTCCAAAGCAAAACAAGTTGGATAAAAGAAAGACCAATGCTGCGATCGTATTGCTTGTTGAAGAAGAGTCTCGGATTATATGGTAAATAAAGCAGAGCAGAATTCCACAGCCGGAGGAATGTATTTTTGGGTCGACAGAGCCATGAGTGTGAACGGTCTTGTACTGTGGTGCGAGTCGGGGCTTTGCATCGGAAGAGCTGGCTTCCATGTTGCCAAATTGAATTTCCATGGAGGATTTGGTGGCCCACTAGACAGAAGATATTATAGATTTGACGGGACAGGATCACTTTAGACAGTTATAGCGCTTGATCAAAGAAAGTCTCACTTGGGTGGCAGGCCGTCATGACTTGATCGTGCAGAAAGTTTGAGGGATTTTCGGCACTTATTCAGAAAAGGTAATACTGTTCATCCCCATGAAAACCTGAGGTGAGCAGATACGATACTCTGAACAAATTTGCGCAAGGTGTGATGTGTTGAATTATGAGGCCTGCCAGATTCGTGAGACGGAAAAGAATTTGCAGGGGTTTGGTCAATGACGGTGACGTTAGCGGGCAATGATGATGTTCTTGATTGTCCGTTGATGGTGAAAGGAATATTCAACGTTTCGCGGACCAAAGGCAAAGTTTTTCTCTCCATCCTGCCCATATGGTGAATGTATGAATCTACATAATTCACGGTCCGTGAACTAGTACATTCTCTCCAATTGCTAGCTTGGTGAAATTGGCGTTCATGAAGTCTGCGATTTTATGCATAGAACTGGTCAGATTCATGAGGAATAATTTTGAGAACACCTTCTCTTTTCCTACTCAATATCCGAGTAAAGGTTTGAAGCTTTGATTTGATGCCTCACAGGTAGTGAAGCTTGGGCAAACGGAAATCAGGAACCAACTCCTGCATCACGATCAGATGGGCATTGGATGGCGATTGATTGCTAGCAAAATAGGTCTGAAGACTTCGGAAATCGTTTCTCAAAGAGATACTTGATCAGAAATAACAACGTCTTGACCAATAGTAGATTAGTTTAAAGGGATAAAAAGAAACTGCTAGCAGGTGAGAAACAAAAGCAACACTGTCAAGTCGATGATTGTACCACCTGGAGATTGTTGTGAGATTGTTGTCGACGCGACATGCCCAGTGAGTAGGTTACATATGGTGGACTTTGCACTTTTCGTATTTACCAGCTCCAAATTGGAGTCTATCCGGAGATAGCCCAGGCGCGCTACATGGGAAGTGACCAACACCCATCCCAGTCTGTCACTGATTTCTCCAATTAGATACAGCAGTGAGAGTCACATTTCCACAATAATTTGTCAGAGCGTGACCGCATGCGCCATTATTTTGAGCATTTGTCAGATAGAGTCCTCGACGCGGCTGGCAAAATTTACCTGGACTTCACATTTTATGATGAATTCGTCGCCGACCTGCAAACGATCGAAGACTCTATTGATTAACGTACCGGACCTCCACGCAAGAATTTCAGCAACCCCAGGAAGCGAACTCACACCGGCAGCTGAGTCAAACCAGTCGACCTAATGAGGATTGTAGCTGCTTCTTTCAGGGTATGATGAATCTTTGCGGCATCTCCACTCGCAATTTACTAAGAAACTCTTCAAATCCCGGGAGTACATACCGAACCTAGATCAGCCAATTATACTCAGGACACTATGGTTTCAGACTCAGAGAACCCCATCGATGCTGCCGCTACACTAGCATTGGCCCAGGCTCTTAAAAGAGCTCAAAGATGCCTAGACATGGTTCAGGACAAAGCATCTGAACTTAGCCAAATTGTTGGAGTTGCGGAACGCCAGGACAGCATTCTTCTGGACATCAAAGACCTCAACCGTGAACAATGGGGCTCTCTAGAAAATGGGGCTTTGTTGTCTTTTTACTTTTGTACTGCTGCATCATGGAAGGCAGTGAGTTCAGATCTACTCCGCTGGCAATCTTTTCTATATGCGATTAGCTTGACGCCTGCAGCTTGGCTATTCAATGCGCGTATTGCGTAGCTATGATTTACCACGCAGCCAAGTACCGCAGGTGACAATTCCGCCCCAAACATATCCCAGCGTATGTTCAGAGCCACGAATATCAAAGTCTCAACAAAGAAAAACCACTGTCAAGAATAGTTTAGCATAGGAAAGGCGGTGCTGTTGACTGCAACCCATGTTATGTTCTCGTGAGTTCTCGAGTCGACCCTTCTACCATTGGGTATTCGGCACGGCAGCAAAATATTGAACTTGATGAACTGGATTAGCAGATGGAACGGTTGCGCTGTCCAGGAGATTATAGATTTATGAGAAATCATAGCATTGAATGACGGTAACTGGACGTACCCACTTCGGGTGGGACCTGATAGACATCTCTGTGATCCAGGTCGAACTATCTGTCTTGTTCGCTGCTGCGAGCATCCAATCTGCAGGATCGCATCGTTTCCAATTCCCTTTTGAGGCTCTTAATTTCCGTTCCTAAGGCCTCGATATGATCTTTGTTCTTCATACTTTGAGGGGAGTTTCCTTCTTTGTGAGGACTCTGTCGTTCGTCTGGCTTGTATTTTCCGCGAAGTGACCTATTGTTTGTACGTATCAGTCCTACCGCCAACAAGATGTCGCGTTTGAAGTGAGCATTCATGATTGCCAAGAAACACACCTTTGTCGTCTGCTCGGCCTGCGTAATAAATTAGCAAGAGGACAGGGGTGCTGATGTTGGGGGGCGCAACGAAAAAGGGAACTGACCAGCTAGGTATAGACTTCTCCGGCGCGTGGGCGCCGGATAGCACGGATTCCTTCAACGGGCCTCCTGAAGCTGGCTCGAATCGCACTCTTTTGAGCGGTCTATCTTCAGGTCTATCTTGGCGGGGCGAAGTACACTCACGGTTCTTGAGTATTGGGCAACGTATCTTCTGAGATGATACTGTGGGCTCCGCGGAGACTCTGGCTCTGTCGGAAGTCTCAATCGAATTTTTGAAGTCCGCAAGCAGAGTGTGTATGCGGCTCTCAGTAGACGCCGGTGGTGTCATTCGGAATAGGTGGTTGGCTTGAAAAAGAAAAACGATTGGCAAGAACGATATTTTTGAGTAAAGTCTGCAAGAAGCAGCAAATGGGAGCGGCCCAAGTTTGCGAGTAAAGGCTGGGCTGTATGCACAATAGGAAATTGAGATTGAAGCTCGCTAGTTTGTCATTGGGAAGCTAGTGAATAGCGAGAGAAGAAGCTAGGTGTGGGAAGTTCTGAAAGCTCAAGTCGGTCACGAACATATGGAGCTTCCGAATGGCGTTACGGTGATGTCGCGCACTAGTTTTGGTCTGCGGCTATACTCACCATCAACACTCACCATCAACACTCACCATCAACACTCACCATCAACACTCACCATCAACACTCATCCCGTAAACTGTTTTTTTATAATACCTGCTACTGTATGGCCAACAACCGGTATAATCGAATGTCACTGTCTGTCTGTCTCCAACCCATTGTTGCGGCATCTGTTCAAGCACTTCAATCCTCATGAAAGATACGGTGACCGTGACTAGTGACCGTGATTAAAACTGGCAGAGGGGTCTGCCACCGCGTTGAGCGATTTAAGTGAAAATTCAATGATATCTAGGAATCGGAATTTTGCGGCGTTACTTTCTGCTCAACAGGTGATGATAATGGTTCACCACGCTCAACGCAGGTTTTGAAAGCAATGAATCCAGGTAGGAAGTTGACTCTGCAGGCCACAGAATCTCGTAACACTATTCTCAACGTTGTTCGTATGTCTTCAACGCCAACAATGAGAAGTGATTCTCGCTATCAACTACGCAACTGGTTCTTTGGTGGAAACGTAGCCGAAAAATTATAAAAGGAGCCGGATTCCCAGCCCAAAAAAATCAGGACTTTGCTCCTCCAACTCCCATGCGTCATTGTATCCCTCTTGCCTACGAGCTTGAGTCTCCATGGCCATGGCTGTCGCTGCCACAAGCCCAGCGATGTAAGAAGGTGCTTCGCAGGATAGGTCTGCGTCAACAACAATCCTCGCAGGGGGGCGCTGCGTTACCAAGTGAACTCCGCAGGGGGACGCTGTGATGACAAGTGAGACCCGCAGGAGACCGCTGCGTTAACAAGTTCTCTGCAGGAGACCGCTGCATTACCAAGTTCTCCGCAGACTAGGTCCTGCGTCAACAAAGCGCCTCGCAGGGACATCTGCGACAAAAAGAGTCTCCGCAGGGACATCTGCGAAAACAAGAGTCTCCGCAGGGACATCTGCGACAAAAAGAGTCTCCGCAGGGACATCTGCGAAACCAAGAGTCTCCGCAGGGACATCTGCGACAAGAAGCCCCTCTAGCCCGTGCAGGCACCTCTTCGTGGTGCTAGGGACCAGTATTCGAGTATCAAGAGTACTCGAAGAAGCAAAGACCTGCGCACCATCTTGATGATGTATTTTGTATTTCAAAATCATCATTGGAGAAATAAAATGAGCCCTAGATAGAAGCAAACCAATATCAGAATCGTAACTTCAAGATTCAACCTTTTTTATCGAGTGCCGTATTCCCAACCCTCCTGTCTTCATGTTTTGCGATCGGCTAGTCTTCCCGCCGCAATAGAATGTATTTGCCATCAGGGGCGTGGAGCGAACAAAATGGTCAGTATTTTAGTGCGTCGTGGATGTGTTGACCGGGCGTTGATGGTCGTTGATGGTCGTTGATGGTCGTTGATGGTCGTTGATGGTCGTTGATGGTCGTTGATGGTCGTTGATGAACGTTGATGAGCGTGGACGATAGTATGGACGAGGTGTTGATGTGTGTATTGTGGTATATGGCCAGGCGGTGAAGTTGAGTGATGGTCACTAGACTCAGCAAAGCCCAACCAAGCCCATGCCTATGCACACAACGACGGTATTGGCTTTCGTAACCCTGCTGATTAATGTTGGTTTTTTGTGCATGCTGTAAGCCCAGATCTCGGCCCGACGTTTTCCCCGGCCCAATCCGGGGGTTCAACTACTCCAAGAAGCAAGATATCAAGTATCAACGGCAACAACCTGGTAATAAAAGTCATGGAAAACAATGGCGACACTTAAGACCCGTTTGTATAGGAATTACCAAGAAAAAGTCGAGTTTTACCAGGATTCTGTACAATTCTGGCACTTAGAGGATTAGTGAGCGTCAGCACATAGATATATATATTTCATAAAAGCAGAAGTAGGTGCATCTTCCTGTTCAAGTATGACATTTTCAATTGTGGAAACCCTCATTTTTAGGTTTATAGAATTCAATTTTATACCCAAAGCTAGCTAATTTCTCACAATGGGTGTCCTTTTTTACAGATAATTGACACTGGGAAAATCTACACTACTTATGCAAATGCCAAGAATTGCCATGTTTATATTGGGCCCCACGAAAGCCCAGGGAAGTTCTACCTTGGGCCTAAAGCCCATCCGCGGGTRGGGCCGGGTTGGGCCTTGGAC
>PKQL01000288.1:0-34613 GCA_002916455.1 Penicillium sp. CF05
CAGTTATATCTTAGGGCGGCTCGACTCTCAATGCTGCGTGCGGGAAATGCTAGCAGCTTTCAACACCAACACTGCGGCTTGCACGGGGGTACTGGGATGGGTGTTGGTCGACTATATCAAGCACCGCGGGAAGTTCTCCGTAGTGGGAGCGTGCGAAGGCGCAATCGCAGGGCTAGTTGGCATCACGCCAGCCGCTGGATTTGTGTCCGTCTGGCTTGCTGCCGTTATCGGGTTCCTCACGAGCATCACCTGCGCCCTCCTTCAAGACATCAATGAGTGGTTACACATAGACGAGGGGATGGATGTATTCAAGCTACACGGTATCGGCGGGATGGTGGGGCCATTCCTTACCGGGATCTTTGCGTCGCAGTCTATTGCCGCTTTGGATGGCGTGACCGAGGCTACTGGGGGCATTGACGGCAATAGAGTGCAAGTTGGGAAACAATTGGCTGAGGTGTGTGCTATCTCGGCATATTCTTTTATTGTCTCGTGTATCCTGCTCTACATTCTCAAGTTCATACCGGGGATGCAATTGCGGGTACATGAAGAGGTGGAAATGGTTGGTTTGGACCGCTCGCAGTTTATCGATGAGCAGATTGGTGAGCGGGTGCTGCTCGACGATCTAGGTGGGTCTTCATCGAGTGTGCTTGATGGGATTTCCGTAGTTGGCTCTCAGGAAAAGAAGTGACAGGGTTACAGCTTCTGTCTCGTGACTTGAAACCCCGTTGTATGTCGAACATGTAACCCGGTCTCGGATTCATTTAACTTCAATGTTTCTAATTTTAATTTTACCTTTTTACCTTTTTTTGCCATCTCTCTTGCATAATATTACAGCAGATGTCTAAAAAGAAAGCTTGTGACTTTGGCAACTAAATCCGAGAGAAGTAAGGTGATATTCCATATTAATAGTCGTATTTTATGGATGCACGGAAAGGCGTATTATAAGGAGCTTTCTTTTTCTTTTCTTTTTCTTTACAATAGCAGGGATTATATCATTCTGGTCATATGTTATAAAGAAATTATGAAAAGCCTTTGCCAAGACATACCCTTGTTCGCCAGAGTGACGCAACGAATCTCCCATCGGCTTCCAAGGCCGGGGAAGGGAGGAGCTGACGTATACTCTCCCCTCTCGGCATTTTAGTGTAAGCCCTGTACTCCGTACGGAGTACGAGTCCTTCTCACAAACTGCCCGCATTCCATGATGACGAGGCTGGAATACATATCCGCTTATAATGTACTACTCTAATAAATAGTGAAGTTGAGATAGTCATTCAAGTGGAACTGTCCCTGTCAAGATCAAAACAACGTGATTAGTCTGCATGCCGCAGTGAGACGTGTACACATCTGCAGGAGACAAATATAAGTATGGTACGTTGGAGATTGTGCAATGTTGTATGTTGTAGACATTCGATGTTACTATATTGTAGTACCCGTAGATATCGATAGAATTGAAAATAACATTTTAAGTTAGGGAAAAAAAAAAGGAAAAAAAAAAGGAAAAAAAGGGATTATCTGGTCACAGAAAGTTTAATTATTCATAAATTTCCCCACTTTCCTGAATTCAGACCAATCTGGGCCCATGTTGCCACTTAAAATTCCTAGTCCGGCCCGTCATGTTTCGTACCGCCCCGGAGTCGTCGCGTCCAGGCCGCTTTTGGCAGTCTCCTTATCTCTCTTGGCTTGGGTCGTCTCTCTCCTCTCTTTCTCTTCTCTCTCAAGTCTTCTTTACTTGTCGTTCGTTTACCCCATATTCCTTCACTTCAATTTGAATAAACTTGTCTTCTGCTTCCTTTTGACAAGTCTGTCATGATCTGCGAATAATCAAAAGTCCAAATGGGCAAATGTATGCAGTCCCACCTCGACTTTTATGATGCGTCAAATTGACCTTTCTATAGGGCGTTATGGTGTTGTCCTGGACGCGGGCTCGTCTGTATGTCGACTTAGTTTCGGAGACCCCCGAGGTCGGAATCATATCACTAATCAACCATTATAGGGGACCCGTGTACACGTTTACCGGTGGCTACGGAATTCCGCTGCACGAAAGCACGCCGATGTAGAGGAGTTGAAATCGCTACCGGAAATCAAGACTAAGGAGGAATGGACGAAGAAGATTCACCCTGGTGAGCCCACCTCGAGCCAATACAAACCCACCAACTCGACACTAACCCGCCTGCGCAAAAGGTGTTTCTTCATTCGCCAACAGACCCGAATTGGTTGGATCGGACCATCTCGCTCAATTATTAGACCACGCCAAAGGAATCATTCCTTCCGAGGATGCCAAGGATACTCCTATATTTCTTCTCGCCACTGCGGGCATGCGACTGCTAGGGAATCTCGAGCGACAATTGCTTCTGGATCGGATCTGTTCTTATGCTCGTGAAAACTCCGAGTTTCTGCTTCCGGACTGTGGTGTTCACATCCAGGTGATTCCGGGCGTGACCGAGGGACTATACGGATGGATTGCGACAAACTACCTGATGGAATCCTTTGATGCCCCGGAAAAGCACGACCATGGAAAGGGACACAACACCTACGGGTTCCTTGATATGGGTGGCGCATCGGCCCAAATTGCATTCGCTCCAAATGTTACGGAGACGGAGAAGCATGCCGAGGATCTCACATTGTTGCGATTGCGGAACATTGATGGATCCGTTCAAGAGCACAGGGTGTTTGTCACTTCGTGGTTGGAGTTCGGCGTACACGAAGCCCGGCGACGCTATTTGGAGGCTTTACAGACGGCAATTGGGCCAGGAATCAAAGAGATGCCTGATCCATGTCTTCCCAGTGGATTACGGACTACGCTTGACGGGAAAGTCGCGTCGGCGAGCGAAACGGAAACGGAAACGTATTTGCTAGGCACAGGCAAATTCGACGAATGTCTGCGCCAGACATTCCCATTACTGGACAAGGATGCTCCGTGTGCGGATGAACCGTGTCTGCTAAACGGTATCCATGTTCCAGCTATCGATTTCGACGTCAACCATTTTATCGGGATCAGCGAGTACTGGCACACCACTCACGAGATTTTCGAAATGGGATATAAGGACAAAGCATACGACTTCAACACCTATCAAGAACGGGTTCAAACGTTTTGTTCTCAAGACTGGGACTCCATTGAGCAAGGCCTTGGACAGCACAAATGGGGAAAGAAGGTTGATCGCCAAAAGGCCAACGAAGTATGCTTCAAGGCGTCATGGATCATCAACATGTTACATGATGGCATTGGAGTGCCTCGCGTGGGTTTGGAGAGTACAACTGGCTCTTCGCACAACGGCACTAAAGAAGTCTTGGCTCATGGAAAAGAAAAGGGCTATCTTGATGCTTTCCAGGCGGTCAACAAGATTGACTCGACCGAAGTGAGTTGGACTTTGGGCAAGATCGTCTTGTACGCATCTTCTCAGGTGCCTCTAGAGATTGAAGAAGGTCTCCCAGTAGGCTTTGGCAGTAATGTCCCCGGCATCCCTGCCGACTTCCAGTATCCCAGTGTTCAGTTACTACCGGATTCGGACAGCTTCCACAGTGAACACTGGCATGACGCGCTGTTCGATGGTGATTCCCCGCGTCGGATCCCAGGCTTCGTCCTCTTCATGTTCATTGTTGCCATGGTCGGCTTCTTCTTGTGCGGACGCAGCCGTCGATCGCGGATCTTCAACCGCGTGAGTAACGTGTTACGCCGTGGTGGGCCATCGCACCCCAATCACCCGAAGAAACGAAAGGGACTCAAGTCGATGCTACCATTCATCAGTCGAAGCGCCCCCACTTACGAGCGAGTTCTCGAGGACGGTGCGCAAGATTACGAGCTTGGTGCCATCGAGTCTGACGGGAGCGAGGATGGTGGACGTCTTTCCGAGGCAGACTCGGCTAGACTGGGACCACCCAAGCGAGCGTCGAGCTGGGGCAGCAATAGCAACACCCCTAGTTTCAAATATGCGTTGGATAACAGTTCAACCGGGACAATTGGTCTTGGAATTAGCGGTGGTGGCTCGGGTATCGCTATGGATCGAGCAGGCTTGGTGGTCAGGACGGAGAGCAGGGATCACCTGGCTCCCATTGCTCTGGGCCCCACAACTAACGGTCGTCGATCAAGAGCTGGCAGTCCAACAAGATCCAACCAAAAATCACCCAGCATGACGCCCCTGACCGACGAGTAACGTTGACATACCTGACCGAATTATGCATAATTTCTTACCCTGCATTGCATTTTCACTTGGAGTTTGATTGTTTGACATGCGTCGACTCATTTCGGCACTGTCGATTTCTTTCTTTCTTTCTTTCTTTCTTTCTTTTCCTTCTCATAGGGACTTCGTTTCTTATTGAGTCGCGTGCGTTGTGGCAGTATGCTTTCCATTCTTCATATCATATTTCAACACTGTGCTCTGGAGTACCTTTTTGTGGTTGGTTGCGGTGCTTTTGATCTCAGGCCGGTGATTTACACTTAATGAGGTGTGTACTATTACTGGTTGAGAATGTTTTTCTGAATATAGATTAATACATTGCCAATGTCTACTTCTGCATTTTAAATTGTACATCTTACCTCGGTAGTGCCAATGAGCATGACTCCGTCTATGCTCCCGGGAGTTTGGAGACAAACTAGGTCGATGCCACCTTTTTCAGGCAATATAGAGTCACGTGATAGTAATGTCACCGCCTGGCAAAAATGATGTAGAGAGAAACTGGCGCAAGTAGCTTCCGATTCACTCGTGCCATTGATTCACCAAGCTTGTTCAATATTCTTCTACAGCACTCCACATATGCCGTCGCCATAAGACTCACCATCTTATACATCCATTACTCTCGGCAACAGCCACCACCGCCACCATGCGCTTGACCGCTGAGCTCATTGAAAGTTCTCTGACATATATCAATCCGCTCACAGATCGTGAGCTGGATCTCCGAGGTGCGTCCACCCACTACACACCTGCCTGAAAAGAACAGGTACTACACTTTTGATTAAGAGCTGGATTGATATCGTCTTTTTTGTGGTCGTGTAGGTCACAAGATCCCCACAATTGAGAACTTGGGTATCGCCAAAGTAAGTGCTGTGTTTCTTTCAAGCAATCCTTGTGGCTTATTCGCCTCCGTTATGTCTCTTCGTGTTGCCGCTAGACCAACTTTTGAGTCCGCAGGCAGTTCAGTCATACTCTCAACCCGATGTTAACAGCGCCTAGGATCAAGATGCGATCGACTTCACCGATAATGACATCTCCTCTCTTGGAAACTTCCCGCACTTCCCCCGCCTCCGCACCCTCCTCCTCGCTCGCAACCGTATCAATCACATTCAACCGGCATTCGCAACTTCAGTGCCTAACCTGATGAACCTGGTCTTGACCGCAAACAATGTGTCTGAACTTGCCGACCTAGATCCGCTACGGACCTTGAGACGGCTGACACACTTGTCTCTCCTGCAAAATCCGGTGACACGCAAAGAGGTTTGTCCAGGCCTGCGGCCATATATTAGTTAGATCTGGCTATATATGACATGTCTAGACTGCATTGGAAGCCAAGCTAACCGATTCTCGCAGAACTACCGCTACTGGATTATCTGGCGCATTCCCTCAGTCCGCTTCCTTGACTTCCAGAAAGTAACCGACGCCGAGCGCACTACGGCTAAGGAGCTCTTCGGCACTTACGAGGAACCCTCATCCCTCGCATCCAAGATTATGGGTGTCAAGTCCCGCACGTTCGATGTTTCTACCCCGGCTGAACGCACCCCCGCCGAAAAGGGCGTGCGAGTACAACTCACCGACAAGGAGCGCAAGCGCGTCGAGAAATTGATTCGCGAGGCGAAGAGCTTGCAAGAGATTACAAAGTTGGAGAAAGAGCTTAATGAGGGGCGGATACCCGGTGGAGCGGATGTCGATGGTGACGAGGCCATGCAGATGTGAGGAGATGGGGTTTGGATCTTTCGCATGGGTTGCGTCGCGGATTATGAACATGCAATCACGTTTTGTCTTTTCTTCTCTGGAGCTTAGCTTTCTGGGTTTCTTTTCTGACCGGGTGGGGTTCAGTGTGTATCGTAACTGGGTATTCATTTATTCATATGCCCCTAAGTTTGGGATCGGAAAAAGATTCCAGCTATGAATTTTGAGCATATCGAATCCAAAAGATCATTTGGTGCGTCTCCAATAGCTTAAATGTTCTGCTATCCTTTGCTTGAAGACCGCATCGGTTGGACCATATAGCGTCAGCTTATGGGAGGCCGAACTTGCGGCAACAAATGCTCCTAGATAGGGGAATCGTTCGAGGGAATCTTGGTTGCCATCGGGTGTTACTGACCAGACAACGTCGTCTATCGTCGTGGATTTCTGCCCCGGTTTGATACCGATCATCACACTTTGCCTCCTGAGGCGGCGACTAGGACGACCAGGCCCCGGTCAGCTGTCTTGCGGATTTTAACTTTAGCAAGGTCAGCCCAAACGTCCTTTTGCCAGGGCCATAGGTCTAAGTCGGCATTGAATGACTAGTGGATGGCGTCTTTGTTCCATTTGGAAGCATCTCGTGAGAAAACCCCAAACGGACTTGGAGTTCTGGTCGGTGGCAGCCAGATGGTAGACTCTTGCGAAGGGGAGCTGCGATAGAGAGAGAGAGGAATGTACTTTTGAAATGCATTGTTACGGTGCTAATAGATGTTTGTCACACCACTAAGGAACAACATTGAAGTCACTGGAAAGAAAATAAGCGAGGGATTTCTAAGAATTTATATATCCTCTCCAAGTTTCGATGGGAATTCATTTAGTATACTAATTGGAAGGGGAAATGCCTCATTATACAGATCATTAGGAAATGGCGCTCGACAAATCTCGTATACAATCGCGCGTCTATTAATAGCAAATACGGAGAAACGATGGGGTCAGCAACTCGTACAGTATACAGATCAATGTTACAAAATATTAAGTTGTGCAAAAGAAGTAGTATAATTCTATTAAATTCTCAGATTGGAGATAATATAGGGTGGGATTGGTTATGTAGGGGGTCGTGCATATACGAGTTCTTCATTCTTTGCAACCTCGGGGGCAAGTGGCAGGGATAAAACGGGAAACGGGATATAGCTCGTATACTGCAGATCTGATGGGTAATCTAATTAAACAGCGGACAGAAAAAGATTATAAATTCGTTACTACATGATGATTTGAGTTATGTACAGAGATCTGTTTTCTTCCAAGGTTGGACCATAGCCCATACGTATAAGCCTCGGCTTTCCAACATTTCCAGTCTAGAACATAGTATGTGATAGTATGGAAGTTCCGATAGAAGCCCTTGTAGGAAGCAACTTAAAAAGAGCATGCCGACTATACGGAGTCCTACAAGTCCTACATTCCAAGATACTAAAGGTCTCTTGTAAGCCTTTTTTGCAATATGGAAGGCGGGCCAAGCCGAATTCGTGTCGGCCCAGTGGAAGATACCCAGTGTTCCACATGATACGAGCCTCCACAAATTCCTTAGTTTGGCATCATTCTGCGTGTTGATCCGCCTTTCATGCAGGGCTATTTTCAACAGCAGACGGGGTTTGACTATTCTAACTGGGCCTTACAAGTCTCGTGTTTCATGACGATCACATCCCTAACACGAGCAATCCCGGAGGAAAGACTCCTTTACAAAGCGCATGAACGGAGTAGTGGCACTTTGGTTACACTTTGTATGCAGCTAATCTTAGCGCTCGCTTCCTAGATGCAGCAGACTGCACTATAAATTAAATCTTCCCGGAGACTGCCCTCGCTCAATCAAAAGACAAGCCCTCTCGATACCAAAACTCCCATCATGCGGTATACATTGGTCTTGACTACACTTCTTTCTCTATGCTTGCCTTTCACCATTGCGGCAGACCCTCGTTACTGCCAGGGAAAGACGACTCTTGCCAGCAAAGACTTCACCCTCAAAGAATCCGCAGACAATGCTCACCTACCTGTGCTTGCAAAGTACTTCAAGTCAAAGGGTAAAATTGCGAGCGTCACTGCGGTTCTTGAATCAGGGAATCGTGCCTTAAGCAAAGGCTCGCCCTCTGTCGGCAATGGGTCTCCTGCCGAAGCATGGGCTTGGAACTCGGGCGATGACAACACGAAGAAGTGGGTTCCTCAAGGAATCACCAGCTCCGCTGATGCTTTTGGAAAGGGAACCTGGAATGACCACGAGGCGTGGATCGTCAGTTGGTATCAAAAGGGAGAAAGTGTACGACTCAGCTTTGTTGATCGCAAAACACACAAGTATCGCCATGTGATGCTCGTGTACCCTACTGCCGACGATGACTTCAAACCCATCAGTATTCATGCGGGTGGCATCATGTGGTATGGAAATGTACTGTATGTTGTCGATACCAAGAATGGTATTCGTGCATTTGACCTGGACAATATCTGGGAGGTCGAGATTGCAGACGGTGTCGGAAAAACCAAAGACGGAAAAGGGTATTCTGCGGATCAATACCGATATGTGCTTCCTCAAATCCGGTGAGTCTCGATATATTATCTTTTTTTTTGGACCAAAGTCTGATACCATCGAAAAGCTACTACAAATGGACCCCCGGCGACTCTTCTCCCTTCCGCTTCTCTTGGATTTCCCTTGACCGCAGCGACTCACCCGACACCCTTATGGTGGGTGAGTTTGTGCGCGATGGAGAAACTTTCGATGACGCCAACAAGACGCCAGTCCCTATCCGCTACGTGAAATACAATCTGGATGCTACGACCCGGCGGCTGCGCACCGACGATAATGGCATCGCTACCGCAAGCTGGGCGTACTGTGTCAATATACCCAACGTGCAGGGTGCTGTTTCGTACGACAGCAAGTTCTACATCTCACGCAGTACGGGCAGAGCACCCAAGGAAGGCGATCTTTTTACTTGGGAACAAGGGAAGACAGCGACAAAACACCAGGGGTGGTTCATGGCTGGTAATGAAGACCTCAGCTTCAATCCTGTTCGCAAGGAGTATTACACTGTCACTGAGTATGATGGAGATCGGTATATTCTGGCCTATAAGGTCTAGCTTTACCCCATCTGTCATTGTACTCCACCATGGGTGGCCGTGGCGATGGAGCTCTTGTACAATATCATAGCTGCTATGATACATCACCTACCATATGTTCTTACCCACTCCGCTTTTCTAGCTTCCCTCGCCAAATATATATCTACTATATACTACACTACACCACCATTTATAGGTTTAATTAATTCAAATAAAAATATGAGTAAGCTTAATATCCGCACAATAAATTTCTCGCTTAATATTTTGTATAATACCCCTTAGCCCGCCGTACTGCCTCTATTCGTCTTCCTATACTTAATATTAATGCATCTATCTTCGACTGATCTAATGTATCCTATGCTTCCACTAGGCATTGTTTAAAATAAAAATTCTTACGTTATCTTACTAAAATACTACACTAGGGGTATAGATTGGTAATAGACATTTTTTAAGCTCTTCTATATACGAATTTGTAGTATAACCTCGTCCCGAAGGTGAGTCCTCGTCCCGTTCTATAATATCTAATTTTGTTTGATCACCAAGCTAGACTCTAGCCTAAACCACTTATAAGATATCTTTAACGTGAGCCTTTATATTTACAAAGTCCTTTCGAAGGCCCTCTAAGGTTATACGGAAGCACTATTGTGGTCTAAAGTTCGAGGTTCGTTACACCGAACACTCGTCCGAAAAGATCCACGATTAAAAGCTTTCCTAGCGCCATTTCCTAGCAAATTTAAGCCTCTTTTTTATAAGAGAAGGCTTAATTAGTATCTTCTATCTCAATCGCCGTTTTCGGATTCCGAATCGCTTTAAAATTCGACGTATAGTAGAGGGTGGTAGATACTAAGCTATAGTAGCACTTAGCTACTTATAGGTCTAAAACGGATGCCGGCGGGCCAATAGAAGAAGTTGATAATAGGCTCGTTTAGTAAGTATAGGGGGACTACCAATTTTCTCACGATTTTCTAATTTTTCATCCTCTAAATAGCGCTTGATTATATTAAAAATAGTCTTACGGGTACAGCTAAAATCATTAGCTAATTGAACCTACGTAGCACCGTCCTTATAGGCGTATATAATAGCTGCTCTTTGCTTAGTAGAAAGCTGCGCCGATTTGCTATTTTTTGGTCCTGTTTTTATTGGATTCGAAGCAGTGTGGGTGGTGTAGGAAGAAAAATAAAACCATGGGTTGGTTGCCGGGTTAAATTGAAATGGGGCAGTGAGTAAGAACATATGACTAGTATATGTAGTTGATACAATAATTAGAACCAGCTCAAAGCAAAGTCTTTGGCATTTAATTATACATGTTGTACTTATTCACCTGCCGCCGCAAGACTTCTTGAATCGGACTCGTGGAGATACTAGTCTCGTCCTTAGTTGTTATTGCTTTACAGAAATAGTGGATGAATTAAATTATATTGATAGAATCGTACATCATTGACCCAGATCTCCGCCATTGGGATCGGAGATTGGAACAAAAGAAATTATATCTCACTGGGCATGTGAGCTACTAGAATTCTCCACATCGAACTCGACGGTTCGGATGATGCCTTCCACCCCTTTCCCATTACCATCAGTTGGTAGGATGTGTTCCTCGCTGTCATTATCCGGCGCTTTGCTGTGTGAGGTAAGTGTTGCCGAGTATTGATTATTGCGCCCTGTAAAGTCGGGACGACTGCTGTGCGGGAAAGAGCCGAGTTGGTGGCCATATTTGCGAGATCTCGAGGTACCGCCGGATGCTGAGAGACCTAAAAATCGGGGGAAGTATCGTCGGACAAAGGGTCTAATGGCAGTCACGCAGCCCCCGAAGATTCCGAGGTTCAACTCGATGGTGCACCACATTAGGGCGTCAGTAGTTGTCCCTGGATTCTGTATTAGTTGTTTGTTTCTGTTTGTGTGAACATCCGATCATTACATGTCAAATCAGGGCTTGTCTGAAGAGTATACAGAGATGATAGCCGAATACAGCTCACAACCCCAACGCTGAGTCCCGATGTTAGTACTAATATTGAGGCTATTCTTTGGGATGGAGATATCACTTACAAACAACCCATTGCTAAGATGACAGCCACAGCAACCTTCTGACCCAAAGGCATTTGTAACCGGTGCAACCATGGTCTGAAATTGAAATTAGCACATTTGCCGGGATTTTTTTTTCAAACAGCAACGTACATCGGAACCACGACGGTCGCAAAGTCAGTAAAAATTCCCAGCCCAGCATTAGCAAAATAGAAGGCTGGTCGGTTCATGCAATGCCCCGTTGTAATTGTAGCATCCCAAGATTTAGCAACCGGGGTGCAGCTGAATAAATTGGCGAGCACACTGGCCAAACTGTATCCCACGGCGATAAAGACCAGGATCCAGACGGCGATATGGAAGTTCCGGCTGGGGAAGATGCGAAGGTAGAATACAAGAATGGAACATTTTGTGAAGCCCGTCGCGGCGCAGTAGAATATAGCGGATGTTAAGTTCAGCTGTGCCAGAGGTTAGTTATCATAATCGTTTGATAGATACTTTGACAGGCTGGGATTGCTAACCTTAGAAAACATTGGCGATAGGTATGATTCTGGGACATCCCACATATGTTTCCCGAGACCCCAATTGAGCACTGTTAGTGAGTTTGTGTCAGCGAGGCTCCAGCATCAGACGGTTGAGTTCCTTACTCTCTAATGTGACGCCGGAGAGAATACATGATGATATCTATAGCCAAGTCTATCAGTAAATAACCCAGGAATTAGTTCATCCAGTGGGACACACCAGGGCCATAATCATTAGGTCTATGTAGCTGTCAGTGGTGCCATCTTTTTTTCATGCGCGACACGCTCCACTTACAGTCATCACAGCGAAAGCTCCGGACAATAAACACACGGGTCCATGTTCTCACAGACAAACCAATAATAGCCAGCGGTAGGAAGATAGAATTGACAACCACGAATTTGGTCCCCGTATAGGGTGGGTTAACGAAGTTGGATGTCTGACCCGGCGGCGGCGGCATGGCCGGCGAAATAGAAGAAGCCATGGCGCTTATTGGATAATGAGATCCATTCGTTCCAAACGCGGTCCAGGTATGGTAGCAAGTGGAAATCGGGTATACATAGATTTATATTTGAATCTCAAGGGAAGACACGTGGGGAAATGAAAGTGGCATGCCAGCAACCCCGTGTTGAACGTGAATCGTTTGGCCATAATTGCCATAAATCGAGTGAATGCTCAAAGTCTGGTACAACAAATAATTGCGCGGATAACGTGGAGACTTCGATCCACTCTATATGTCCGACCCATTTTGTATGAGGAATCTACCTAAAATGGTAAAGAGTAAGTCTATACTCTACCAAATTTCAGTCAATACTCGTCAAATTGAAGTAAGTCCGGAGCCAAGCTGTTTAACCCCACTGTTGTATCTATGTTGAACCTTGACGGGCAAATTGGTATCGACCGAGGTATATAAAAGATATAAAAGTGTAAGAGCGGAGATGGTCGGTGATATATCCGGAGTAGCCAAGTTGGGAAACTCGATCTACGGAGTATAGCCCTAACAAAGTAAGGATCGACGAACTGAAAAAAGATGGCTTTTTTTATTTTTATGAACTTCATAGAAGATAAATAAATGAATAAATTATTTATGCCTTGATTAACTGTTCAATCCAAGATTATCTCATAGCTACCTACTCCGTACTATGCAATGAAACCATGCAAAACTCCGTCGCATCTATAAACTCAGACGTTGAAATCGGAGACAGTTTAAGTACATATTCTTTCCAATAACCCCAACTCCCGTAAACATACTCCGTACTCCGTATAATAGTATTGACATGATTATACATTAAAAGACCAAGTGAAATTGGCCAATTTCCACTCCAATTTCCGCCAGAAGCTGAGAAGCCGAGTGTCTAGTCTGATATGCCAATCCAATCATGTCTAGACACTATAAATTCAGGTGGGTCGGAAGGTTTTCAGCCCTGGAAAACTTTAGAGACGCCACAACATAGAAGTGAATTACATTCTACATTTCTATTGTACTTATGTCTGCACAGTCTATAATAATAGAATTGCATTAGGGGAAAGTCTATGAACGTTCTCCCTCAGCTACAATGCCCATCACAATTTCTGCAAAATGGTTCCACTATATGGAGTATATGCCAAGTGGATGAGGCCCCATGAAAACTCCACCTGAAATAACCCAACCGATCTAACTCGGCAAGCTAGAGGACGAGCTAGAGCAACTAGAGCAGCTAGAGCAGCTTCAGAACCGTTTAGAACTAGATCCAAATCCAGTAACGCTTCTCGGAGTTAAGCCACGATTATCTGCCGTTCCATTTTATTTCTCGTTGATCATCAACCCGAACCCCCTAGCTTGACCACAGTTCGAGATTTGTATACACAACCCAGGTATACTCATTCACCATGCGCATAACATTAGCCGTGCTCTCGCTAGCCGGCGTAGTCGCAGCATCGACACCCGCTAACGCGTGCCCCAATGTCTCGGCAGGCTGCAAGGCGCTGCAGGCGCCCCTGGGGGATTCGCTGTTCTTTCCCGACAGTAGCGTCTACAAGTATGAGGCGGCGAACTTTTGGTCGAACACGGAGCTGATGACTCCTGGCTGTGTGTTCCGACCGCAGTCTAGTGCGCAGCTCGCGGATGGCATCGTGGCGCTGGCCAATGCCAATGCTCGTTTCGCTGTTCGGGGAGGTGGCCACATGGGTATCCGGGTGGGTTTTTGATCTGAAACTGTCTAAATACTATGCTGGTTTCACCCTGATCTGACGGTCGCAGGGCTCGAACAATATCGATAATGGTGTCTTGATTGTTATGTCGAACTTGACTACTTTGGAGTTGTCGAAGGATCAGTCCATTGTGTCCATTGGTCCTTCTTACCGGTTAGTTGATTTCCCCCCCCCCTTTTTGTCGGCACTGGTGATCATTTTGCTTACCTCTGTTTAGATGGAGCGATGTCTACGAATACCTACAGAAGTTCGACCTATCCGCTGCCGGTGGCCGTCTTGGCCCTGTCGGTGTGCCGGGATTGCTCCTCGCTGGCGGTATCAACTTCTACGGTAACCAGGTTGGCTTCGGTTGTGATACCGTTGTCAACTACGAGATTGTCCTTGCCAATGGCTCCATTGTGGAAGCTAACGAGAAGAGCCATCCGGATCTGTTCTGGGCCTTGAAGGGTGGGAGCAGTAACTTCGGCATCGTCACCCGGTTCGACCTGGAGACTATCAAGTCGCGCAAGGTCTGGGCTGGTGCTTACACGGTGTCTGCTGAGTACATCGATCAGTTCCTGGCGGTATGTTATGCTGAAGTCCTTGGTTGCTGTATGATTGGTCACTAACTAGCTTCACTAGGCTACGGCTACCTACGCGTCTGACATTTACGACCCCAAGACGCACATTGTACCAGCCCTTGTGCCTGGCGAGACTACTCTCGCCTCCGTGATTCTGTTCTACGACAGCGATAGCGTCAGCTACCCCGATATCTTCAAGCCGTTCACCGATATCCCGGCTATCAGCAGCACCCTTGACTTCAAGACGGTCGCTGAATTTGCCACTGAGACAGGTGCAATGGTGATTGATGGCATCAAGTACGATCACCCGCTCAGAAGGCCATGACTTAGTAGCTAACGAGACTTAGTGACGTATTCGTCGCCGGAACCGTTAAGGGCACAAGCTACAATGAGCTTCTCAACGGCATCAGCATTATCAACCAAACCTTCTTCAACGAGCTCCCCAAGCTATACGCGCAGATCCCTACCGCCAATATTTCCACTATCCAGCTGGACTGGCAACCTATCGGTGCCGACTGGATGAAGGCATCTGAGGTTCGTGGCGGAAACGCCCTCGGCCTGGACTCCTCGCAGGTCTATCTCTGCTACGCAGAAGTGGTTGAGTGGATTGGCTCGGCTTACGATGACATTGTCGCTTCTTGGGTCGAAGAGACCACCTATAAGATCAACAATGCTACGCAGAAGGCCGGTCTGCACGACGCCTTCAACTACATTGGTGATGCTGCTGGCTTCCAGTCTATCTTCCCTGGCTATGGCGCGCAGAACCACCGAAGGCTCGCTGGCATTGCGAAGAAGTATGACCCTCATGGTGTTTTCCAGACTCTTATGCCTGGTGGATTCAAGGTTTAGCGGATGTATAGATAACCTTGGGATGTGTATGATTCGCGGGGGTATAGGAACAAAGTTTGTATATAAAGAATCTACCGACAACGAGCAATATTAGAGCAACATGTCTACTAAAGAAAGGAAAAGGAAACAATCCTCTACTTTGATAGAATAATATACTCATTTTGTGATATTCGCAAGGTGTGCTCATGTATAGAGAAGCCAGGGCTCGCTCCCACATGACGGTGTTTGTAGCTAATGTCTTTGCTTATGAGGGTCCCAGATCACCACTGGCTGTCGATGCTGGCGCAAGCTGTATGCTTTTAGAAGGCTTCTATGGGAGCACCTTGCGATTGGCTGGGAATTCGCACAACCAGCTCCTTGGGAGGTCAACCATTACCATATGCCGTTCCCGCTGCTAGATCTAGATAAAGAGACTCAAAACATTTTGGATGATCCAACACATGTGGCACATGAAAATGTCTCGCGACAGGATTATACCTGTCAATTATACTCAAAAATACAAGGGTGCCAAAACAACACTTGAAGAGGAAGAACGGTTCCTTGAAAAATGTGGTGAGGTATTGGAGAGTCCGGCGTCAAGAATTTACGCCTATTTCACAGCGCTCTGAGGGTTCCCAGAGGGTGATAAAATCCATGTCCGTGTGATGATGCAACTAGAATTTGGATTTGATAGCGAAGAAACGGAGCAGTACCTTAGAGATATAGTGCAGTTCGATATGAGTAGTGCAAGGGGTGGGTACACGATGAATGACAAGAGATACAATTAGACGATGAAGTCCAGGAGCTTTTGATTGTTGAGAATTTCTCCTTCCACCAATCTCCCTGTCTCAGTGACTTCCCCATTGACTTTTTCATAGCGTACCAACGCGGGGATGTTTTTAGTGGCCCAGGTTGTTCGGTAGACATTCTGAGGGTTATTCCATCTAATAGATATCAGCTGAATGTACCACAGGATGCATATTCAATGTTATTTTGGAAACAAAATGTTGCAGATTCAGACACGATCATGGTAAAACTTACTCGGGTTTTTGCCCAACCTCGATGATAGCTAATTCAGGCGCATCATCTGCGGCGAATGTCTTATTGATATGTGGCATAGCATCCCGTACGTCGGGGCACCAAGGTTGCTTCGTAATTGGATCTGGTGAAGAGATGAAGGCGATGAATAATTTTGAGGCCGAGGTTAGTGCCAGCTCCTTCGTCGAGCTTGGCAGTGTGAGATTCTTGGTAATTGGCATTCTTGTAGCTTTGTATATAGTTCAAACTTGAGTGCAGAGTGTAGGCAAGAAGTATGGGCGAGACAATAATGTTTTGTTGGAGATAACAAAATTCGAGGCGTTTGCAAGTCGGACATGAAACAACTGTGGAGATATCCATGACTAAGCAGGTTGCAATAACCTTGGTTCCAATGTTCCACGGTTCGGGCCATGTGCTTTCCAAGGTTTCTACCAACATATCTAACTACATGTGTGCAGGTACCTAAGTAGGTAATAGGGACGGACTATCACCAGTTCCCTTTTCCCTACATAAACGTGTTATCTGTGTTGATGTTCTTTTTTCACTTGTATCGGATTATGCATATGGTCAGTGCTGAATTGTGGATATCCTCGTATTCCCCGATCCTGCACGTTGACAATCTTGGGCGCGTGATTGTAAGCGAAATATTCAGCCCCAGCTTCAAGTGTTTCTCCCCTTATTTAATACTATGACTGTGAAGCCGTAGAATTTACTTTTTTAGTATGGATGAAACTGCATCCAATTTTCACGCGCAGTGGGTCAATCCATCAGATTTATTCTCAATCCTCTTAATTATTTGGCGGGGATGTCATTGCCGTCGCTCAGGCAGCCCTCTCCGGCGGCCCTATCACCCCCGTTACCTTCTCTTTCGGATGGGTATCTTACGCGATCTCGGCGCTACTCACTGTTAAAAGCGAGGGCCGTCTGATGCCTCCGAGCCCTGACTCTACGCTCCAGGTAATTAACCTAGCCACGGGGTATAAGCGATTCAACCGGTCCTGGGCTTTAGGGCGTGTTTTCAGAATTACCAATACTGGATGCCAGCAGAATTACAACAGCGACTGCAAGCCCACCCGGTCTTGTACGAGGATGAGGAAGCCAGGATTGCAGACACGGAGATGTCGGAGGTCACGGAAACGACATAAATAACCCCCAATTCTCGCAAATTTGTGAGTCCCCGCCAGGCTGGCCTCTGCATCACTGTTTACGAGTGGGCGCTAGACTGTCGCCATCCGGTGGGGAAACCTGGTCATGACTGGGTGCATTGGCTAGGAATCGTCGTGACAGTGGTTCAACTAGGCGTCAGTGCGATACCGCTTGCCCTGTACGGAGACTGGAGTATTTTCCTGGTGACGGTGGCCGGGACAATACTGGCCTCCGCGTCTGGCGCGCTGCCCTAGTTGGGGGAGGAGAAATGGGCGTGTCGAATTTTAGACAAACGCAAAGATATTGCGTTGACTGTTGGCATTGCCACGCAGCATGTGATCTTGGTGCTTGGGGCGAAGGGCGGGTTGGATTTGGAAGATATGGCTGGGGGTCAGTTGCCGGAAGACGAGGGGGGACAGACACGTAGGGGTCCATTGATGCGACTGATCAGCCCAGGCAATACTACGCGCATGGTGATGTTTCTGTTGGTGGTGCTGTGGCTCATGCTCCTCCTCAGCAGCATGGGGATCGAGGAACATACATGGTTCCTACTTGCGGTGGGCGGCACAGGCATGGTGCAAAATCTTATCACGGCCGGGGCTCCGCGTCGGCCGGCTATGTTGGGGATTCCGCTTCGACTGGCTATGCGTTCGGACTGGAAGGAAAAAACAAGTCCGATCCCGATGGTTTTCGCCGAATTTAAGATCATGCATACGCTAATGGAGCTCGAGTTGGACTTGGAGGGAGCTGGTCGAATTCTGCTCCTAGAGTTTTTCCCTGGAGGCGATGGCCTACTGCCGTGGGAGGAAAAATGGTGGTCCAGCGATGACCCGGACGTTCGACGCCAGCTACTACGGGCCGCGCGAGAAAAAGAATTCAACAAACAGATTTGTAGAATGCAGGCTGTCTGAAAAAGGGGGTGCGATACCCTAGCATATAGCAATTTTCCACTAGGCCTTGTCCCGCGAGTGGTAGTTGTTGTATTGAAGGATTGCTTACATGCAATTTGGCGGATCCCTCTTTGCCTCTTTGAGATTCTTTCTGACTTTCAGGTCTTTGTCATTTGTCCTTATGAAGCCATATTGAAGAACTTCATTACATTAGGTCGATTATGGTCATCATTGTATTCCTGTTGATCACTTTCTTGGTCCTAATTTATTCCCTGCATTCAATTGACCTGGTCCCGTTCACCTTCGGCCTCCGCATTATTTCACTCATGACCCTGTGCCCACAAGGCATCGATAGGCTCCTCAGGCCACAAGGTGGCACACAGGTCACGCGCATCGGCCCAGTCTTCATAGTCACCATCGGAGCTATACATCATTAGAATGAATCCTGCGGATGTAACATGTAACATACCCAAGATCAAGGTTCTTCGGTGCCAGCATCCAAGTCCTGAGAAGGATGAATGTGACGACCACATCATATGGCTTACGAGCAGTCTTGCAGAAAGTCCAGTGGCCTGGCTTGCGCAGTATGAACGGTTCGTGGGCATTTCCTCTAATTCCATTCAGGTATATGCCTTCCTCAGAGTCTACAACCACCAGTGTGATCTCGTCCTCATCATCGGTTGGGCCGCTGAGAGGAACTCGGGCTTCTTTGATGATTTCGGGGACATCTTGGATGAGCTGGTCCCAGGCTTTTTCCCATTCAGGCTTATCCCAGCCAAGGATGGCATAGTAGTGCGTGTAACTGTGTCCTTTAGCAAGTATTTAGAAAATCCTTTGATAATGACTAGACTGACCCCATGACTCAAGTGAAGATGGAGTGTTGTGAGAGGGAAGTGGAAAATGTTAGGTGAACTTGGGAAACCGCAGCCTTATGAAGTCACATGGGCACCTGCAGGGAAATTACCTCAGCTCACAAACTCCCCGGGGAATTCCAAGGTTTCTCTATACTTTCAGAAACAGGGGGAAACTAATGAGAGGTAAGATTTGGGACCAGGATTTACACTGACTGCAACTTTCAAGATGAATCAAATACCACTTTTGACAAAAAGTTGTCTCAAAGCCTCCAGGACTCTGAGCATTTCATCTTCATCTTTATTCCCTGTCTAGCTCGGACTATCTTTCAAACGGTCACAGAGATGGGTGAAGTGAGTATCTTCGCCTGGATAACCACCTACCTAGGTAACCTTGTGACAATTACACTAACATCACTTCTCTGTCATATAGTCAACGACTGAGCGATGCTTGGATCCAGAGCTTTGCCAGGCTCTTGATGACTTGAAGGCCGCTGTCCATTCCGCGAATTGCTGTCTAACTACTTCTCGCTTTCTGGACTCGTTTCCAAACCTCAGTACCCAACACCCGGAGATCCAGAGAGCCGTTGAAAAGGTGGCTCGATTCTCGCAGGACCAGGAAGAGAACTCTGCCCTGGCCGTAAAAAAAGCGCGAACGACATTCGAAGCTCTGTCTCCTGAACACCAACACGGCTTGGTGCAGTACTATGGGGAAGACCTCAATTTCTACCTCGAGATCGCCATCCCCTCGGACCTGTTGCGTACTCCCTCAATTCCTTTAAATGAATTCCAGGTTTTGTTCTTTGACATTGAAAATCTCCACCGTGCACTCGCCCGGGTACGTGGGGTGGAGGCGAACATCACCAATGTCTTTTGCAGGCTACCGTCCATCCAACGACTGCGGCGGGAAAATCGGGATGAGGAACTGCGACTGTTAGAACTACGCAGCTCGTCTGAAATTCAACTGCGTGAGAAATTCCTTGCCTTGGATCGGGAGCAACAGGATATGCTCTGGCTATGGTATCAAGATTCTATGGGGATCAGTGGAATCCAGAGGGATGATAATGCTGAGTACCCCTACTCGGCTAGGAGTTGAGATAAAGATAACGATAAGGATGAAAAATGATTGTCAATTCGAACAGTACCCCAATGTGAAAACTTTGAAACATACAAAAGCAATGAGCAAATAGAGGAAATATCAGATGCCTCCAGGGCTGTAATAGTGTCCGATTGGTAATATCATTCGTAGAATCATGAACACATAGTTCGCTTATTAGCCAGATACATGGCTGTAACTAAAATGCTCCCGATATAATGTAATTTCCCTTTATCATCTCGTATTCTTTTCTCTTCAGATATTGCCGGAATGCTTGGGAGTGTGGGGTAGATAACGAGGGTTCCCGGCCAGATTGCCGAGTTTCGGGAAATTGTCCTTTTCCTTATCCTTTGCAGGCCCACTCCCGTATGGCGCGTCGGATAACTGTCCCAATTGATTGAAATGAATTTTGTCTCGAAACGACGAAGAAGGCGGGTCGCCGACGAGAATCGCAAAAGGGCACCTCGAGCGTATGCATGATCCATCTGAGTTGAGGTGTATCTACTAACTGGGCCCAGATGTGATCGTTGCAAGGCGAGAAAAAGCAAATGTGTGGAGGCGATCCCGGGAAGATGTCAGCGATGCTTTGCGAGCAATTTTGCCTGCAGGTTTGAAAGGTATCGAGTCTATCATCGTTTAAGGGAAAAAAAAGCGTCTGTCTAACCCGAGACAGGGCGAGATTGCCTTCTGTTCAGGATACCGCATCTAGTGACCTCACCCAACCTGGTGAAACTGTATCAAGCAACAGCCAAGCCCGGCTACTGCAAGATGACGACAATCATAATGATCCGCTTTCTCCAGCATCAGTTTTGTCCCAAAGGCTCGCCGAACATGTTGTTGCAGGTCAATCCAAAAGGACCCCGTGGCCAAACATCCTCTCCCGTCTGAGGGAGGCGTTCTCGCTAGATCCGGATGCTGCTCCCGAAGAAAGAGATATGGCCAGCATGCAAGCAGTGAGTCATATCGTACTGATTCCGAACCCATGCCAACTCACGAACTCAAGCATATGACGCGTTCAAAGGCACTTCATCCATCTGAAATGGCACGTTTACATGCAGCAATCGACGCATTTCCCCCACGCCCTATCGCCGACTTTTTGCTATCAGTATTTATCAAACATGCAACAGATACATTCTTCTACTTTGACCAAGATCAAATATTGTCTGAGATTGACCAATTTTACAATGACACCACCTCCTCGTTGAGATCTGACTTGAGCTTTGTTTGCCTTGTAATGGCAACATTCGCCCTAGGCAGTCAATGGACGCCACTAGAAAGACCAGATGAATCTGCAGTCAGCCTACATCGGGATAACGATGATTTAGGCCAAGTATTCTATACACATGCCAAAACGCTTATCCCTGACCTGATTGACCGACCCTGTCTTCGATCCATCCAAGCACCTTTCTTGTTGGGTGTCTACCTAATGCCAGCAAGTGCCATTGGATCATCCTATGTCTATATGGGCTTGGCGTTGCGCAAAGCACTGGCATTCGATCTCCATCTTAACCCAGAAGATCAAGCAGTTGATGGCCGGGAAAGAGAGGTCCGGTGTCGGTTATGGTGGTCAATCTATTCCCTCGAGAGGTAGGTGACAGGGCCATCGTCAAGGTCAACCTGGCTAACAACCCCAGGTGTACCACTGTCAAACTCAATAGACCTCGCTCTATTGATGCCAACGTAGTCAAAGTGCCACATCCATCGCCTCTCTCAGCACTGGATTGCCTGCAAAGATACAACAATATTCAATTTCAGATGGCGTACACTCGTCTGATCAAGATTCTCGATCGAATTGCAGAGCCATGGTACGTTTCGTCCACTCCGGTAGAACATAAGAACTAATAACTACTCACGTAGCGTTGGCACCGCAGCAGAAGGGCAGTCAGAATCCGAAGCTCTGGCCTCTGATCTTCGGCAGTGGAAGAAGTCGTTACCACTAGACTTCAAGCTTGACAACATGGACCCTAAAGACTCAAGATACCGCACGATCTTCCATCTCTATTTGAATTATTACTATGCGTGGATAACCATGGGCAAGGTCGCCCTAGTAACTGTTGCCAGGACGAGACTCCGCCGTCATATGGTTCCTACATCGCGCCCTCCTGATACAAGGGAGGCTACTGTGAGGCAATCTCGAGATTGTGCAAAGGCAGGTAGAAAGCTTCTCCTGCTGTTTGAAAATCTGACACAAACCCGCAACATCACTCGTTTCTCCTTCACAGACTTCCAGGGATGCAGTATTGCGACTATCGTGACACTAGTGGCTGGGATTACGGAGCGCGATTCAGGATACAATTCTCGAGTGAAATTTGGTCTAGATTGCCTTCGAAAAATGGCAACAGGGAACATGACAGCCAAATTGGGGGTGAAATTCGTTGAGGCCGTGCAGTCGATAACAAATGAGGCCGCGGAGAAGCTCCATCAAGCGTCCTCTATGCTCAGCGAAAGGCAGGATGTGCAAGCTTCGGCTTCCGCATCTGATTACAACCAATGGGCCGAATGGCTTACCAGGTTGGAACGCTCTCATACAATGGAGCAAAGAGCAATCCATGAGGTAGAGCCTGAGGTGCCGTTTTTACATACTATAGAACACCCACCACAGTCAAATGAGAATATGTCCGACTGGAGGACTGCTGGTGAACAGTCTATCTCGGAAAGCTCGATCCCGCCAAACCCAGCACATGGATCTGGTGTGCTACGGGAGTTCCAGTCTATCGAGTACGACCTTTTGTCAGGACTCCAGAGTGATGATCCAGCCTTTCTCATGGGTTTAACTGGGCTTGATGTCCTAGACTTCTCTGGGTTTACATAAAATATCAAGAACAGTAGGAAGAAGATAACGTGCAAATTTGGCTTGGATATATTTATTCCTGTCGTAACACTGAGAACACCAACCACAATGCAATGAATACAATGCAGTACATGACAATATAATCATTGTACTCTTACCGGAACCTGCCCATCCTCTAGCAACGCATCCCACCTACTTTTATAGACACGACCATCCTTCATCACACCAAGCACATGTGCATCAGGCTTGTCAAAGACGGTCACATCCTCGAGTGGATTCTTGTTTAGAACCACAACGTCAGCATGGAAGCCCATCTTGATCTGACCCAGCTCATCCGCGCATCCCATCATCTTCGCCGGATTGACAGTAGCACTACGCAAAATTTCAAGTGACGATAAAACTTGCGAGCGCAGTGCAAATTCATGGGTCTGCGCAGATCCCAACGGACCCAGCAAATCAGAGCCATAACACATAGTTACACCTGCCTCCGAGGCAACCCTCAAAGCTTCAAGACCAGACTTCAACACAATAGAATTTTTTATCTGGGACTCAATGGGTAGGTAATTCTTCCATCGTTCGGAAGCCATCTGAGCATACGCGATGAGCGTAGGCGTCAAGTAGACCCCCTTCTCAGCCATCAGCTTGGCAGTGGGTGGATCCACGAAATTCCCGTGTTCGATACCACGGACACCATTATCGATACAATGCCGGATAGCCTTGACGGTGTATGCATGGGCCGTGACAAAAGTCCCAGCATTATCAGCACATTCCACCATCGCCTGAATCTCCGCCGCGGTAAACTGCAGATGCTCCAGCTTATCCGTTGGCGAAGCCACACCACCAGAACCCATGATCTTGATAAAGTCCGCTCCGCAGCGAACCTCCTCACGGACAGCAGCCATGCACTCAGACACGCCATTGCACATACGACCCAGGTGATTATTGCTATGGGTGCCGCCGCAGCATTCCGTAGCTTCATGTGGACCGCGCAGGTCGCCATGCCCACCAAATTGAGAGAGGGCATGACCTGCGATGAATACCCGCGGGCCGGGGAAGACACCGTCTTCGATTGCCTCTTTCAGAGCGAGCTGGGCACCGCCACAGTCGCGGATGCTGGTGAAGCCTCGATGCAGCATCTGCGAGGCTGTGTAGGGTTGCCGCAGTAGGTGCACATCATTCGGGTTTCCGAAGGCTTTAGATAGGTCACTGAAGCCTGGGACTGCGCATAGATGTACGTGGGCATCGAACAGACCAGGGCAGAGGTATTTGCCTTGACAGTCTACTGTTTCCAGGTTGGTCGGTGAGGTTGGGATGAATGATTCTGGGCCGACGTAGGTGATTTTGCCCTCGGTGGTTATGAGGGTTGTGCTTTCTTTGATTGTGCCTGATTCGACATCAACGATGTTTGCATTGGTGAACTTATATCCCTGCGGTGCGGGACGGGTCCATGGCTTGATGTCCGAGCCGGGCAGCGTAGTTTGTGACATGGTGAGTTTGCGGATGGAAAGATGCTGGGTAAGCCAAAATTATGAGTTTAAATATTAAATCTAAGAGCAGAAAGAAGTCAACTTGCGGGGAGTGTCTCTCACATTCGGCAAATTGGCTGCCAAATTCCCGATGGTCATCGGACCGATGCCCGCTTCTCCGCATATCACGGCAGTTGAAGATAAGCCTCCTTTTATATGGAGGAATCCGGGGAATATCAGCCCTTTTCCTGAAAATTTGATCACCCTTGACTGATTTGTTGAAAAGTTGAGCTTGTGCAGATTCAAAAAAAGAAAGAAAAAAAGAAAATATCAACATTGCCTCCCTCGATATACCAATACCACCTGCATTGATGGACAACCCGGAGAAGCATGCTGCAAGCAGCGATAATGTTGATCAAACAAACGGTGAAATGCTCGAGATCCGTGGGAATTACACCGTGGAGGAAGAGAAAGCCGTCCTACTCAAAATTGACTTGGTCATTTTGCCCTTTGTAAGGGGTTCAAGCTGTCTCACTGGCTTTTTCTCAAGCTAACGACGCATACCTCCAGATGTGTTTCGTCTTTTTCCTGCAGTACCTTGACAAGCAGAGTCTCAGCTATGCTGCCGTCTTTGGTCTAATCGAAGATCTCAACATGACAAGCTCGCAATATTCATGGTCAAGCTCGATCTTGTATGTTGGCCAACTGGTTGCCGAGTATCCATTTATTTATCTCATGAGTCGGCTCCCATTGACCAAATTCGTCGGTGCAACTGTGTATGTGAACTCTTGCATGTTACTATGCTTCTACCCATCATATGCTAACTGCCAATTCAGAATCGTCTGGGGAATTGTATGCATGTGCCTCGCAGCGCCGAATAACTTTGCCGGATTCGCCACCGTGCGCTTCCTCCTCGGCTTCAGCGAAGGCGCCGTCTCGCCTGCCTTCGTAACAATCACCAGTATCTGGTACCGAAAGAAAGAGCACAATGTCCGAACGGCACTATGGATCTCCATGAATGGCCTGGCACAGGTTCTAGGCTGCTTCCTGATGTATGGCATAGGCAAAAAGACCTCACTTCCGATCGCCCCCTGGCGCGTGCTATTTATCATCTGTGGCGCGATAACTTCTGCCGCAGGTGTGGCGTTCTTTTTCCTTATGCCCAACGGGCCTAAAGATGCATGGTTCTTGAATGCCCGCGAAAGGGAAGTCCTGTCGCTACGCATGGCACAAGACCGAGATGGTGGTGACAAGGCGTCTTTTTCTGTCGCCCAGCTCAAAGAGACAATGTTGGACCCCAAGGCGTGGGTTGTCTTTTGGTTTGGTGTTTTAGTATGCATGCAGTCGCCGGTTTTGACCTTTGCATCTCTTGTGATCAAATCGATTGGTTATGATAACCTTGAGACTATGCTATATACGGCTCCATCGGGAGCTGTGCAAATTGCTTTCCTGTGGATCGGTGCTGGTTTAGTGTTTATTTTTCCCAACCAGCGAACGCTGGTCGTTCTTGTACTTATTATCCCGCCTTTAATTGGGACTGTCTTCTTGATGAAGCTGGACGTGACTGCTCAGTGGGGTCTTATTGTTGCCTCGTGGCTGGTATGTATTCCTATTGACCGAGCCACTTTTCTATTGTTAACACCTTTCTTTGCAGTCTTCATGCATCACCGCCTCCATGGCACCACTTCTCTCACTTGCAGCATCAAATTTCAAGGGAAATACAAAGCGCGCTATTGTGAATGGCATGTTTTTCATCGGCTACTGCGCCGCCTGCATTGCTTCGCCTCAACTATGGACTCACAGCCCGCGTTACACGGAGGGAGTAATAACATCCATTGTGACATGGTGTCTACTTTTCCTGGTGGTGATATTATTCCGCTTCTTGTGTGTACGAGACAATAAACAACGTGATGAACAAGCTGCCAATTCGGGCGTTAGTATGGATCAAGAGGTCAAGCTGGACGAAAATGGGTTGCCACAGACAGATCTCACGGATAAACAAGACCGACAATTTCGATATGTGTGGTAACTTATTGATATTTGTCTTGGAACGTATTCCTTGGGTCCGGTTCTTAGGCGAAGCAGAGGCTGATATGTCTTAATTTCACAAAAGCGTGCTTCGGAACAGTGATCGCTTCTCGCCCATCAACCACTAGCTACGCTAGGAAGTTAATACCGGCTCTATTTCTATAAAGTCGGTAGCTACTGCCGATATACTTGTTGATATGCTTATGAATCTTCTTCTAAGGTAAGCTTATAGAGCTTTATCGATTTACTCGGCTTAGTCGATACCTAGTACTTACTAGGTGAGTAAGTTACTTAAGTAAGAAGAGTTTTTACTACTAGAGAACCAATAGGGTAGCCCCTAGGGGTGTATATTAGCCGGAATTACATCTATTCTGTCCCGTCATTTATATATATTTTTTCCGTTGATCCAACCATTTCTCAACAGTGAAACTCCCTTCCCGTAGTTCTTCGGATTCCCCATTCCATATAAAGACAATACCCCTAACACGCTCTTCTTCGCCACCATTTTCACTAGGAAACTTGATCATACAAGCCTTAATGCGATACTTGCTGGTCTCATAGGCACTTAACCGATTGAGTTGCTCCTGTGACTGAACCTTGTATGCTAGGCCATCAACTGGGTGAAGAGGCGGTCCAGTAAGCAAGGCAGGATATGGTCCCCAAAGCTTGATATGGTATCCTACCACCTTAGCTGGTCGCATAGTAGGGGGTTCTGGAAGTTGTAGAATCCGTGCAAGTGTCGGTGGGTCCATGAGGGTCCCGTAGAAGAAACAGTATTGTTTTCGAAACGGCTCAGGTTCCCAACACTGGCTTGATGTATGGCCCTCCGAAGCATCGTCCTCAGCAAAAAATTGCATAAATTTGCGCTGCATGAGCGATGGCCGGTCCTTGTTCATCATGACGGTGAGCGAGCTTTGCAAGTTAGTCACAAGCATGGTTCTGAGTCTGGTTGCAGCCTTGCTTTGTAGCAAGTGCATAAAAGCAGGCGTCAAGGTCTGTTCCAGACGTTGGTGTAGATGAAAGTAACTATGATGCCATCCATGGGATATCCGGAGTAGATAAGATCCATACAAGGCTTGGTACTAAGCCTAATTAGGTAGACTTGGCGCTCTTAGCTACAACATATACAACTTAGAGACATACCTAGGTAATCTGGAAGCCCAGATTCTCCTGAATTATAGAGGCTTGCAAAATATGTCGATATTAAATGGGGATTGACTGTGCACATGTATTTATTTTCGGTCCCCCGTTTCCCCTTCTCTTCCATATTCCTTTTCTGGAACTTCAATATCAGATTACTAAGCTCTTTGATCGTCGAAGACATGCAAAAATGGCCGATTATTCTTTTTCGCAATAGGAATACCTGATATAACAATATGTATACAATATCTCTATTTAAAAGCACGACCCCATATTACAACCGTCCCTTGATAATATCGGCCGCACGCTCAGCAACCGCATACACGGTGCTCTGGAGGTGACCACAGACTTGGAAAGGCATAATGGATGCATCCACAACACGAACGTTTGATGTTCCGTAAACCTTCAGCGATGTGTCGACAACACCACCAATCTCCTTGGGCAGCATGGCAGTTGTGGTAATCGGGTGGAAGTTTGATCGGTCTAGTCAAATGAAACGTTAATAATGTAATCCCCTCCAACCATCTCTCAGCAAAGCAAAGGATACACTTACATTTACCCTTGATGAAATCAGCCCAGGCCTCGTCGTCGGCATCAGCAGGAACTGTAGAAAGACCGGGGGTGGTTTCAGCACCAGCCATATCACCAAGTGGCTCAGTGTTGAAAACTTCACGGATAAACCGTGCTGCCTGCACCTGGGCCTCGAAATCAAAGTCCAGCATGAAGTACTTTGGGTCAATGATAGCCGCCGCCATAGGGTCTGCAGAAGAGAGATGAATGCTACCGCGAGAGAACGGAACAGACCCCCAGTATTCGCTGCTGTATAAGTTTCCATAGGGCGATAGCAGAATCTCTGCGACAGGAATACCATCTCTAAAGATCAGATCCCACTGGATCTTAAAGAAGCGGTAGATATCGCTGGCCTTGGTGACATTGCCGTTGGCGGATGCAACCTGGGCTGCATAGGCCGGGAGCTTGCGGAGAAGATCGGCTCCAAGTGCTGTGGAGTTGGGGAAGAGCTGGGCTGCTGAGGGGTAGGAGACGTAGTCAGCGCTCTTGCCGTCGGCGTAGGATTTCTTTGACTCGAACTGGAGGCCGTTGTTCATTTGGTCCTGCAGGTTTTCGCCAACAGTTGGCAAGTTAACCTTGGTGGCGATTCCGTACTTCGCAAGAATGCTAAAGAGAGTTTTTTGGTTAACTTTGGTCAAATGTTTAACTGAGCGGTGTTAGCCTTACTCTGGGTTTCCAACACCAGAAAGCTCCAGCAGGACAGGAGACTTCAATGCGCCAGCAGCCAGAATTACTTCACGGGTAGCCTTCACCACAGTAGTTTTGCCGTTGGAAAGAGTGACTTCGACACCATCAGCGGTGGCCTCGTGGCCATCCTTCCAGGTAATTTTATTGGCGTGTGTGTTGAGCCAGACATGGAGGTTGGTTCTGTTCTGGTAAGGATAATAGTAGGCACGAGCAGCATCCTCACGGATGTTGAGTTCGTAATCAAGCGTCTTGGGATACAGACTGTATCCAACCATATCTCCGCTGTTGGAGTCATGATTGAACTGAACCGGAACATCGAGGTTCTGGTAGGTAGCGTTCAATTTCTGAGCAAGTCCATCGTTCAATTGAGTTGAAGGCCATCCAACCTTCAGGGGCCCAGTAAAGCCGTGGTAGGCCGGATCAAAGGTAATACCCGATCCATCCAAGACTGGGTGCTTTGCAGGGTCTTGTAATTTCTCGCCCTTTTTGAAGTAGGGGAGGAGAGTCTTCCAGTTCCAGCCCTTATTTCCGATGGCTTCCCATGCGTCGATCTGAGCTGCCTGGGCACGGAGGTATACCAAGCCGTTGATGGTCGATGTTCCTCCAAGTGCCTTTCCAGCACGCACTATCTGTGAGGATCCACCGGCATATTCTTGGTCTGTCGTTTCGTAGGCCCAATCAATGTCCGTTCCAAACGCCTTGCCGTATCCAAGAGTGTCGGTCACATTTGGGTTGTTATATACGGAGCCACCGGCTTCAATCACGAGGACGGTGGTATTCTTTTGCTCCGACAACCGGTTTGCAACAACGAGGCCACTGGTGCCACCTCCAACGACGATGTAGTCGTAAGTCGAGTCTGATTTGTGTGAGGCATGTGGGACTGCAACTGCTAGAGGAAGCAGTGCAAGGCCAATGAGGCTGCGCATGATTGATATAATATTGGCGCTGAGGGAGAGCGTCTAACGAAAGTGGCCCGGAAGATATAACAAAGATTGTTGATTTTCTTAGCAATTTATCTCGAGGCAACACAGATGATTTATACTTCGGGGTCACAACATGATATGCAAGCATCACGATCCACTTTGGATTCAGGAACATGGCGAAACCCTTTGTCAGATCATACTAATCTCAATATGCCCGGGCGATCTACGTGCCCCGTTATGGAGTAGTGAGAGAAAGAAATCACTGCCTACCACTGCCTACCACTGGATATCCTCTTCATCCCAGTGTAAGCCGCACGGGACGGGGCCGAAACGAGAAGTAGATCCTTCGAAGGTTGCAATTGTGGATAAAATGGACAATTTTGACACCTGAAATCTCCGTTGTTTTTCCGTTAAAGCGCCGATAAGCATGTTAAACTTCCTGTCGGTTCTCTACTCGTCTCTAGCTGACAAAATCTTCTCTGTAGATCCACTTACTCTGCGGGAAGATGGCCGCATCAACGTTGGAAATCTTACTCATCTTTAGTCAGGAACAGTTATGACCCACTTTGGAAGAAGAGTCGGGATTGATAGGCATGCCGATCTTACTCGGAGTTTCGGAATGCGCCCGTACCGAATCTAGGTAGATTGTACTTTGTAGCATGGAATGTAAGACATAAAGATGGAGTGTTTTACTCACTTCTATAGGCTGTTTCGGGTGAGACAGTGGAGGATACAAGGGCCTAGGTATACAAACCTAAAAATCCTATAACTACAACATAGGTTTCTCTTTTTTAAGTACTTGAGGTTGTACGTTTTTGATCTGATAAAATATCATGGCGAATTGAGTTATTCTACTCCGTAGGACCATGAAATAATTTTAAAAAAAAAGTCCCCGAATGGCGTGGTTTGTGGATACAATGTGGAGACTTAGGACCTTAATTACTCTGCCTCTCCGTATAATATCGTGATTGGCGAATAGTCTACATAGAGAAACGGCTTTTGTCAGAGAGAGGGTACCTTGGAATAAACTCGGGTCTGGCATATACTACATCTAAGACGTCTCCAAATTTGGCACGGAGGTTGCCTATATCCTAAAAGGTTAGCGTAATGCATATCTAACACCTATCTCAGGAGAGATCTATGGAGACTTCTTGGGTTGTAATGTGAGTCGAAGAGTTCCGGAGTACGGAAAGACTGAATTCTAGACAATGAAATCCGACACTCTACTTGACCAACTATGGACTAATCCCGGATATTCTCTCCTATCCATCCTGGACACCAACCTCTTGGCCGTGGCAAATCAATCCCGTCACCACGGGCTAGTATGGGAACAGTCGGACTAGCACTACTAACCCCTAAATTAAGGATTAGCGGTCGGGAAATTAGCGGCTTCGCAAGTTGGAGCCAGTCTTGGCATTGATTGATACTTAGGCATAATCTGTAAGGATAGTTGGGCGCTCATACGACTTTATCATGTCCATTTTGATGGTCTTTTGATGGTATCTCTCTTGAGATGTTCCCCCTCTTTTATTAGCATTATAGCTAGAATGATGATCAAAATAAGCCACATACATGTAATATAGAATATAGGTGATGGAAAACGTGTAAGATATGATCAATTTCTTGTTTCGACTACTATCGGACATTCAGCTTTGTCTATAGAAGATGATTCCGAAAAGGATGGGATTATTATATAGGAATAAGATTGATAACTCAATATGACTTAAGAGCAATTACTAGTATTATAATATTATCTGATTATCTTACCTCCAGGGCTGTTTCCAGCTATTAAATCTTACTAAATAGTGAAGTTGTATTGATTTTCGATAGTATAACATTAAAGTATTATGTGAATGGCCGAWAACCTATTCCTAGGCTTCCTCGTGCCTGGCTTTCGCCGGCTGCCTCTCAGCTCGATAACCCTTAAATACGTAGATCGCACTAAGAAACATCCCCAGTCCGCCGAGACCAACAGCCAAATATAATGCGCCCCTATACCCTTTCAAGACATCATCGGGAGTGTGACCTCCATTGTTGACGTGAACCTCCACTGTACCGGCGAGTCCCAAACTTAGCGAGATGCTGTAGTTGACAATAGTAGTCACCAGGGATGCAGCGACGCCTTGATGTTTGCGCTCGACCGCATTCGATAACATCAGAGTCGCTGCAGGGAAGGACATATCCATACCCCAAGGAATAACTAACAAGCAAACAAATGTTAGGGCCCAATAGGTTTGGTGCACTGGAGCAATTGCTATGAAAACATTGCCCAATGTGAAGGCAGACATCGACAACACCATAATCAGTCCGGGGCGCATGCGGCCCATCAGCCACCCAGTGACAACACATGCGATGATACCCATTGGACCGACAGGAACGAACTGGGCAGATGTCAAGAGAGGAGTCACCTGACGGATCTTCTCCTCGAATCGCCAGAAGCAATAGATCCAGATTCCGAATGAGCCCCAACCGCAGGCGACACATCCAAGGACAAACGACACATCGCGACTGAATGCGTGGAATGGAATGAGGGGGTGTGCGGCCACTCGGAATTCGACATAGAAGAAAGCGGCGATCGACAAAATTCCAATGATCAGAAGGACGTAGACGTACGGCTCGCTCCATCCCACAGTAGGCGCCTGGTTCCAAGCAATGTTCACAAGAACTAGACCGCCGATACCGCAAGCTCCACCAAGCGCATCGAGAGCTTTGAGCAGGCCCAAGAAGGATTTATCAAAGGGAGTGTCGTGGTGAATGGACGGGATCACCAGCAGGCCTAGTGCAGCGCAACAGAGAGCAACAATGGCCTGGGCCCTATATGTCCAGGGCCACCAAGCCAACTGAGAGAAGATTGCGCCGAAGACAGATCCCAAAAGGGCACTATTTGGGGCAGCGGCACCGAAGATGGCGAAAATCATATTTTTTTTCTTTCCTGGCTGGTATGTGGCTCCAAGAAGAGCCAATGCGTTGGGCATCAGCAATGCGCCACCGATGCCTTGGAAAACACGTGCAAAGATGAAGAGTATATAGTTCGAGTAGACGCTGAGACCTGCAACAAGAGACCAGAGCGCAATCTAGCAGAATCCGATGATGAATATTCGACGATAACCGAATAGATCGCCGCACCGGCCAAGATGAATGTGCCAACAGTCAAGGAGTACCCAGCCATGAACCAGCTCAATATTCCGGGGGCCTCGATATAAAAGCTATCACCGACAATATCAAGCGGTGAAAGACATACTCCAATGTTAGTTTGGGTCATAAATTGACCCATGCAAACAATGGCAACGAAAATAACCTCGTGGACGGGCGAGAAAGTCGTGAGCAGAAATTCTAAGACGTAGGCTGGTTATAGAACCAATTGTATCAAGGGGTGGATCATTGGGCATCTCCAACGAACTTTCGTGGCCTAGAGGGCCAACCATTCCGATTTAAATCAAATGCTGCTCGGTACATATACTTCCATGAATGTGTACAGGTCCTTCGGCGGGCCTGGCAAGGATGTCTCGGTAAAGCTACTAGATATCGATATATCAGTATTATACTCAAAAAGAGCTGAAGCTGTTATGGGAGCTCCTGGTTTGGTACATTCTAAAGAACATGCTCGAAGCTCTGGTTGAAGAGCTGGGACATGACTATGAGGACCTGTTGAGGGGATCTGCAGCAAATCTGGTGCCTGTGCACTCCTGGTTGATAGTATAGCGTCGACTTCTCGACGGCGACTCTTATTGATACAAGACACGTTCGAAAGCCGGAATGAATGGCGAGTACGAGACAGAAGCCGATGATCATGATTTTATGTATTAGGGTACTGATCTCCTTGTTCTAGCCAGTAAGATGCCATATTTGACATCCTTGACCAAGGGTTTCTCCTTGGCTACATGACCCTCTTCTCACCCCTTGGCGTGTGTCAGCCCTTTGCCGCCGCTCCCTTCAGAACCTCAAGTGTTCTCGCAGTAAGGTCCCGCTGTATCTTCAAGTTATTGAGTATTGTCGCGAGAGAGGTGATACTGGCATCGTAACTGCCAACCTGAAGCTCATAATGCGCGATTATGAGCGATAACAACCCTTCTGGCGATTCTTGCGCAGTCTGGATAGGAGAGTCTGCTGTTGCCTGCGGAAGTTGTGTATCGAGTGAATCCTTGTGCGTCTCAACAGTTGTAGAAAGATTCGACTCATTGAGTGTGCTGGACTTGCCGGCCTCCTCTTCACCCGTACCAATATTTTCCGTTTGCTGAAGCTTGTCCAAATCACAGCGTTCTCCATTTCCTCCAAAGTGGCAATTCGCGCAAACTTGTGGCTTGTCTGAAACGTCGGGGACCTTGATGCAGGAGAACGAGGTCCTATGTATGCGAGTTAGGCAGGGCGGCCTTTACGAGATGAAGGTGGACTCGGAGAACATGGTTCCCTCCTCGGTGATCTCCTCGTCGCCGAGCTTCAGCTTCAATGAAAGCTTCTCCTGGGGCGAGTACTGTGCAAGAGTTAGATGCTATTCTTTTGGCACTACACAAGAAATTCGGAAGCGAAAAAGGTGCATACCTGGAAGATGTACGGCCGAGTACCGGCAACGCTGCCAGCAATGCTCTTAATGAAGCCTGGCACCTCGGCCATAACGTCGATGCGATCAAGTCGCGAGCCGAGGGCGCCATTCACCTCGGCTGTGAGCGCCTTGTTGCCGGTTGTCTTGCCGCTCCACTCCCACTTGATGGACTTGGGCGCGGGCCAGTCAGTGCCCTCGTCCTGGCCGGTTTCTGTGTGAGCCACTGAGTTGGTTGTGCCGGCGTAGATGACCTCGCCTTCCTTGACGATACCACCAACGTTGACCGTGGTGGAGCCGTAGGAGGGGGGAGTGGTGTACTCCATCATGATGGCGGAGTAGGTGGGGGTCTGGAAGTTAATGAAGTTCCAGCGGGCGGC